>CAUYRB010115535.1:0-33898 GCA_963574695.1 Propithecus perrieri | reverse complement strand
ATTTTTTTTCTTGAGAAATTATGATTTTTTTCACGATTTTCAAATTCCCTTTGTGAAAATCAAAAAGCAATAATTGATAATTTTGCTCTATGTATTTTGTTTTGTTTTCAATTGCTCCAAAACATTTTTTTTTTTTTTTTTGAGACAGAGTCTCACTCTGTTGCCCGGGCTAGAGTGAGTGCCGTGGCATCAGCCTAGCTCACAGCAACCTCACACTCCTGGGCTCAAGCGATCCTTCTGTCTCAGCCTCCCGAGTAGCTGGGACTACAGGCATGCACCACCACGCCCGGCTAATTTTTTCTCTATATATTTTTAGTTGTACAGATAATTTCTTTCTATTTTTAGTAGAGATGGGGTCTCGCTCTTGCTCAGGCTGGTTTCGAACCCCTGAGCTCAAACTATCTGCCCGCTTTGGCCTCCCAGAGTGCTAGGATTACAGGCGTGAGCCACCAGGCTCAGCCAAAAAACATCTTTTTAAAGTTTTATTTCTCCTTAGGGGTACATTATAGCTGTATATGTTTATAGGGTACATGTGGTGTTTTGATACAGGCATATAATTTTTTTTTTATTATTTCAGCATATTATGGGGATACAGATATTTAGGTTACGTATGTTGCCCTTGCACCCGCCCTCCCCCAAGTCCGAGTTTCAAATATGTCCATCCTTCAGGTGGTGCGCATTGCACTCTTTGTGTATGCAAATACCCGTCCCCTCCTCCCTCCTCCCCCCTCCCCCTCCCCCTCTCCCCAGGCATATAATTTTAATTAAACAAGTCAGGGTAACTGGAGTATCCATTAGCTCAGGCATTTATCATTTCTTTGTGTTAGGAACATTCCACTTCCTCAGTTATTATTGTACTGGGGTCTATCTCTCTCTTTAGCTCTGATAATATTTGCTTCACATATCTGGGTGCTCCAGTGTTGGGCATATATATATTTAGAATTGTTATGTCCTCTTCCTAAATTGAACCCTTTATCATTACATAATGACCTTCTTTGTCTTTTTTATAGTTTTTGTCTTGAAATCTATTTTATCTGGTGGAAGTATAGATACCCTTGCTCTTTTTTCATTTGCATTTGTGTGGAGTATCTTTTTCCATCGCTTTATTTCCAGTCTATACGTGTCTTTATAGGTGAAGTGTGTCTCTTGCAGACAACATATTGTTGGCTCTTGTTTTTTTATCCATTCAGCCACTCTGTGTCTTTTAACTGGCAAGTGTAGTGTCTTCACATTCAATATCATTATTGGTAGGCAAGGATTTACTACTGCCATGTTATTTTATTTTTGGTTGTTTTGTGATCCTCTCTTTACTTCTTCCTTTCTTCCTATCTTCCTCTGTTAAAAGTGATTTTCACTAGTAATATATTTTAATTTCTTGCTTTTTATTTTTGTGTATCTGTTGTAGAAGTTTTGATTTGAGGTTACCATGAGGCGTGCATAAAAACATTTTATAATCAGTTATTTTAAGCATATGACAACTCTGCTCATAAATAAATGAATATACAAAGAGAAACTTTACAGAAATTCTACCCATTAACTACCTTCCCCCATATTTTCACTCTTGGTTGTTTCCGTTCATATCTTTTTTTGCTATCTATCTTTCAAAAAATCACTATACTTATTTTTGATTGGTTTGGCTTTTAGGCTTCCTACTCAAGATATAAGTGGTTTATGTACTACAATTGCAGCAACAGAGTGTTCTGTAGTTGTGTACTTATTATTACCAGTGAGTTGTATACCTTCAAATGATTTCTTATTATTCATTAACATCCTTTGCTTTCAGACTGAAGAACTCCTTTTAACCTTTCTTATAGGAGTGGTCTGGTGTTGATAAAATGCCCCAGCTTTTGTTCATCTAGGAAAATCTTTATTTCTCCTTCATGTTTGAAGGATATTTTTGCAGGATTTAATATGCTAGTGTTAAGGTTTTTTTCCTTCAACAGTTTGAATATATCATGCTACTCTCTCCTGGCCTGTAAGATTTCCCCTGAGAAGTTGGCTGCCAGATGTATCAGAGATCCTTTATATATTTTTTTTCTTTATTTTTTTTGCTTCCATTCATTAGGACCTTTTATTTATCAGTGACCTTTGGGAGCTTGATTATTAAATGCCTTTACGTAGTCTCGTTTAGGTTAAGTCTACTTGGTGTTCTATGACCTTATTGTACCTAATATTGATATCTTTCTCTAGGTTTTGAACACTTACTGTTATTATTTCTTTGAATAAGCTATCTACCCTAATGTCTTTCTCTACCTTCTGTTTAAGGCCAATAACTCTTAGATTATCCCTTTCGAGGCTATTTTCTAGATCTTATAGGCATGCTTCATTCTTTTTTTATTATTTTATCTTTTCTGATTGTGTGTTTTCAAATAGCCTGTCTTCAAGCTGACCAATTCTTTCTCCTGCTTGGTCAATTCTGCTGTTGAGAGACTCAAATGCATTTCTACGTTTGCCAAGTGAATTCTAAAGCTCCAGAATTCTTTTTTTTTTTTTTTAATCATTTCAGTCTCTTTGTTAAATTTCTCTGATAGGCTTCTGAATCATTCTCTGTATTGTCTTGAAGTTCATTGAGCTTCTTCAGGCTAGCTATTTTGAATTCTTTGTCTGAAAGGTCACATATACCCATCATCCCAGGATTGGTCACTGGTACCTTTTTTAGTTTGTTTGGTGAGGTCATGTTTTCCTGGGTGTTCTTGATACTTGTGGATGTTCACCTATGTCTGGGCATTGAAAAGCTAGGTATTTATTTTAGTCTTCACAGTCTGAGCTTATTTGAACCCATCTTTCTTGAGAAGACTTTCCAGGCATTCAAAGGGAATTGACTGTTGTGATCCTGATCTTTGATCACTGCAGCCATATCAGCACTGGTGGTGCCCCAAGACCAGTAATGACTCTTTCAAACTCCTTGTGGTACTGCCTTGGTAGACGTGGGTAAGACACAGGAGATTTCCTTGTATTGCCAGGCAAAGACTCTCACTCTCTTCCCTCACGCTCTGTGCTGGGCTCCTGGAGTTGGGGGACGAGTGATGTGGTCACTCCCTCTTTTTATTGTTTGTTTGTTTTAGCAGTTTAATTTTGATACATTTAAAAGTTTCCATAGTGCCCTGTTAATAGTGAATATTTAAAACAAAATAATATAAAACAAATCAAAAAACAAGTAGTCCATTTTAAATAAAAGCAAATGTATTCCTTAAATTCTGAATCTGCCCAGTTAGCATATTATGGAATGGACATAGCTGAAAAAAGATAATATTAGGTTACAGTCTTCCTCATTAGTGATTTTTATTTTTTTATTTTTATTTTTTTCTTTTGTCAAATTTATTTATAGGTATTTCATTTTTTACATATTATAAATAGGATTTATTTCTTAATTTTTTCATTTGGTTTGATATTAGCCTATAGAAATGCTGCTGATTTTTGTATATCAATTTTGTATCTTATAACTTTACTGAATCTTTTAAACTCTAATAATTTTTGTTGTTGTCGGAATCTGTAGGCTTTTCTATATATTAATATCATATCATGTCCTCTGTATATAGGGACTATTTGGCTTCCTCTTTTCCAATTTGGATGTCTTTTATTTCTTTCTCTGGCCTAATTTCTCTGGGTAGAATTTCCAGTACTGTGTTGAATAAAATATTCAAAAGTGGACATACTTGTGTACCATCTTATAGGAAATGTTTTCAACTTTTTTCAGTCCAGTATGATGTTAGTTGTGAGTTTTCCATATATTTATTGTGTTTAGGTACATTTCTCCTATACCTAATTCGTCCATTTAAAATTTCTTCTTTGGTAAAATTTAGCAGTGAAGCCATCAGGTGTTGGGATTTTCTTTGATTGGAGACTTTTATTGGTTATTCAAACTCATTACTCATTGCTATTTGGTTTTCTCTTTCTTCATGATTCGATCTTGGTAGGTTGTTTGTATCCAGTAATTTTTCATCTTTTCTAGATTTTCCAATTTGTTGGCATATATAGTTCATAATATTGTCTTATAATCTTTTGTTTTTATGTGGTATTAGTTGTATAGTTTCCTCTTTCATCTCTGATGCTGTTTTTTGAGTCCTCTTTGCCTTTTATAATTAATGTAGCCAAAGGTTTGTCAATTTTGCATATTTTTTCAAAAACCTGAGTATTCTTTTTGCTGATCTTTTGTACATAGTCCCTACTATATTTTTTGTGAACTTTTTTTACTTTTTTTCTTCCATTGACTTTGGGCTAGTTTTTCTTGTTTTCATAGTTCCTGTGGTACTTCATTAAACTGTTTACTTGAGATCTTTCTACTTTTTTGATGTAGATGTTTATTGTTACAAACTTCCCTCATATAATCGCCTTCACTGTACCCCTTAGGTTTTTGTTTTGTTTTGTTTTGTTTTATTTCAGGGTATTATGAGGGTACAAGAGTCGGGCAGAGAGAGTGAATTCTTCCTTCTTTAAACTTTTTGTTCTATTCAGGCCCTCAAGGAATTGCTTGATGTCCACCTATACATTGGGGAGGGCAATCTGTTTTACTCAGTCTATTGATTTAAATGCTAATCTCGCATAAACACTCTCATAAGAACACCCAGAAATAATATTTAACTAAACATGTTGGCACCCTATTACCCAGTGAAGATGACACATAAAATTAGCCATCACAAGTCCGCCTTTTTTCAACTTGGCACTCATTTGTGTCTCCTTAAACCATAGGTAATCTCTAAATTAAGATAATAATAAGGTCATTATTCTGCCTAACATGATACAACTATCCTGTGTACAACAAATAACATACTAACTCCCTCCCTAGAAGAGGAGATAAAGTACGTAAGTGATGTTTACTCTTCTATTTGATATCCTTTAACTTCGATGCCATGAAGTAAAATTAACAATAATTAAATACTATGATATAAAATCAATACATTTTAGTTACATAACAGAATAAAAGAAGAAAGAAAATAAAGAATTTAATACATTCATAGAAACATATTCACAGCAAAATAGAAGCAATACTCATGACAATTACAGTGTTCATTTCTGTAACTGGTCACATGGTTGTAGCTGGTATTAACAATTACCTTTCTTCATTGTTCATTCTGTATTCCCTTTGCCTTTAGCAAGCACCTCAGCTGGTTTGGGTTCTTTACAAGGTAAGGGTGACCCAAAACTTCATTCCTGAAGAGTCTGGACCATTAGAGGTCCTGCCTAGGTTGGGTCTTGTAGTTTTCTATTACCCTTACTCACAGGACATTGTAGTACTAAGAGACAGCCTAAGTGTTCTCTCGTTTTCCAGACATACTCTTTATTACCCCTACTGTAGTTCAATTTTCCTTTGACAGTCAGGATCAATCACCTGAGACAGCGCAGTGACTTCCTTCTTTGCCTATGTATTCAGAGGCATAAGGTCACAAAGTGACTAGGTGGCAGTCTTAATTTTCAGTTCTGTGGAATCATTGTGCTTCTGATAGAAATGTTTCTCCTCTGCAATTAGGGCCTCTAGGCCAGCAAAGCATAAGACTGTGGAAATAAGAAGCAAAAATTTTGTCAGTGGGTCACTGGAGGTGATAGTGAAAGGTGTCACTTCCATTTCCACTCCTTGATTCCTGAATCTGTGAATCCTTATGGGAAAACAGCATCATATATGAGATGCATATAGCATATGCAGCCTTCTGAAAATCATTGCCCAGACCTGCAAGATAGTGCCACCTAGATGACATTGTAAGTGAGTCTTCAAAAGGCCATTACATTGTTCTTTCAATTCAGCTGCTTCAGGATGGTGGGCAACATACTAAGGTCAGTGAAATCCATGAGCTTGGGCCCACTGTCACACTTCTTTTACCATGAAGTGAGTTCCTTGATCAGAATCAATGCTGTGTGGAATACCGTGATGGTGGATAAGGCATCCTGTAAGTTCACAGATAGTAGTTTTGGCTGAAGCACTGCATGTGGAGAAGGCAAATCCATATCTAGAATAAGTGTCTATTTCAGTAAGAACAGAAGAGTGCCCCTTCCATAATGGAAGCAGTGAAATATAATCCACCTGCCACCAGGTTGCTGGCTAATTACCCCCAGAAAATGGTGCCATATTGGGGTCTCAGGGTCCATATCTACTCCTGGCAGATCGGCACTCAGCAGTGGTCAACCTTGGTGAGTGCACGTCCATGTTGCTGAGCCTTTGCATAACCTCCATCTTTGCCATCATGGCCACTTTTTTCATGAGCCCATTGGGCAATGATAGGAGTTACCGTGGAAAAAGGCTGACTGGTATGTGTAGAATGAATCACCCTATCCACTTGATTATTAAAATCCTCCTCCACTGGCATCACTCTATGGTGAGCATTCACATGGGGCACAAATATGTTTACTCTTTCTTTGCTCCTTCAGAGATGTCTATCCATATACCTTTTCCCTCAATTTCCTTGCCACCAGTTTTGCATGCTTTTTTTCCCAAATCCCTGACTGTCTGGCCAAACCATTGGCCACAGTCAATGAATAAATATATCATCACATGTCTGGCCATTTTTCCTTCCAAGAAAAATGAACAACCAGATTCACGGCTAGAAATTCTGTCCGGTGAGATAATTTTCCTTCACTGCTAGCCTTCAGGAATGTCCCAGAAAGGGGCTGTAGTGCTGCAACTGTACACTTCGGGGCATTGTGTGCTTATCATGCAGAGCCATCTGTAAACCAGAGCTGAGTCTTCTCTTCCTCTATCAACTAACTGGTCCTGGGGCACTTCCATAAGGCCACAGATGCAGATTGGGAGAGAGGACGCAGCATAGCAGGAGTGGGGATCATGGGCATTTGGGCCACTTCTTCATAGAAATTACTTGTGCCTTTAGAGCCTGCTTGGGCCCAATCACATATATACCATGTCCATTGATGATAGAGTGCTGCTGTACAAGTCCACATTTATGGATTGGTGGACTGGAAAACACTCAGCTCATGATGGGCAGCTCAGGCTGTATAGTAACTCAGCAGCCCAAGGTTAAATATTCAGTTTCTAATAAGGCCTGGTAGCAGGCTAAGAGCTGTTTCTTAAAAGGAGAAGTAGTTATCTGCAGAGGATGGCAGGGTTTTGTTCCAAAATCTTAACAGCCTATATCACTGTCCACTTATGGGGGCCTGCCAAAGCCTCCAAACAGCATTCCTATCTGCCACTGACACTTCAAGCACCATTGGATCTAGTGGATCATATGGTCCAAGGAGCAGAGCAGCTTGCACAGCAGCCTGGACATGTTTTAGAGCCTTCTGTCATGCTGGGCCCCATTCAAAACTAGCAGCTTTTTAGGTCACTCAGTACTTTCACATTTGGAAATAATGTGTAATAGCCACACCAAGAAGAAGTGTTTAACTGAAATCTTGGCACACAGCGTCACAGTCAAGTTGACATGTAACATTAATCAACACAATTGCATTGAATTAAAGTGGCTTTATTGGAATATGCATGGTCAGAATATTAATTAAATTCTACTCCTACTTGCCTTTTGAATTTGTCTATCTATCACTGATCTATCTAAATAAAAATATATATGTATGTAAACTAACATGTAAATACTGATGAAATACAGCATTATAAATAATCCTAAAAAGTAAAATGGCTTTGAAGCTGTCTGCTTTCCATCCAATGTCAAATAAATTTCTTATTTTGTGTTTATTACTCTCTTGATATTCAAAATAGTTTTGCTACAAATGAATATGTTTTAAATATGTTACTGTTATATTAATATTTTATATGTTTTAAATTTTATATTAATGTTATACTACATGGATTATTGCTGTTTTCCTTTTTCACTCAAAATTGTTTTTGATATTTATCCACGTTATTGTAACGTGGATATGCAAATTGTCCATGCAAATTGTCCCAATCCATTTGTGTTGCTATAAAAGAATACCTGAGGCTGGGTAAGTTATAAAGAAAGGAGGCTTATTTTGCTAATGGTTCTGCTAGCCATAAAAGAAGCATGATGCCAGAATCTGCTTTGGTGAGCGAGGAATTCTTATTCCACTCATGGAGGAAGGTGAAGGGGAGGTGGTGTGTGCAGATCACATGGCAAGAGAGGAAGCAAGACAGAGAGAGGGGAGGAGATGCCATGCTTTTTCCAACAACAAGTTCTCCTGGAAATTAAAAGTGAGAACTCACTCACTCCAGTGAGAATGGCACCAAACCATCCATGAGAGATCTGCCTCCAGGACCCAACCCCCTCCCCGACCAGGCTCCACTTCCAACACTGGGGATTAAATTTCAACACGAGACTTAGTGGAGTCAAAGAAACCATACACAACCATAGCTCAGGTCTACTTGTGTTATTTTCAATGCTATTTCAGTGGATAGATTTTCCATAATATTTACATTCATTTCAGTATGGTCTGCATGATACCATTTTGGAAATTTTTTGAGATATGCTTTTTGTCTTAATGCAAAATAAATTTTCATGAACATTATACAAGTGCTTGAAAAATTATATTCTCAAATTTCGGAAAAATGTATCATACGTACATTTAATATAATTATGTTCTTTTAGCTGTATACACTCCTATTTTTTGTCTGCATTACCTATCAATGTATCTTATAAATGTTTTGAAATATTTTAAATATGAGGATGACTTTGTCAATTTCCCTTTTATTTCTACAAAATATTATTTTCTATATCCTATGTTTGATATATTTCTTGTCAATATTAACTGCAGGGGATATTTTAAATATAATCTGGCAATCATTGCCTTTTAAATGGTCACTTGGTCTATTTGAATGTCTTGTTATTATGGATATATTTAGAATGATATCCATCATTTCATATAGTGCTTTATCTTACATTCACTTTTCCCCAGGTTATATTCTCCCTTCTTACCATCTTGGAATTACTTTATCTTTAGTACACATTCTTCCAACACTACTTTGGAGACCACACAACTCAAGAATTTTTTTTTCAGTGCATGCTCATTGAATATTATTATATTCATTTTACTTTAATATCTATCTAAACCACTCTCCCCCAAAAGAGAAACAATTTAGAACTCTATCTCTGATTAAATCTATTTTGAATACTCTCACTTTCCAGTATTTTATTTCTATTTTTATCTCCTAATCACACAAATGAAATATTATCAACATTGTTAAGGCCCTCACAATTTCATGGGCAAGGATATACCTGGACAAAGATGATTGCTTTTGACTATCACAGATCAATGATTCTAATATAAAATATAATCTACCCATCTCTCCTTTCTCTGATTTCATGGAAGCAGCCCTATGCTTTTTCCTTTATGGATATAACTATGGGGATATCAGTCCTGTTTTCATAAGCTTCCAAACTGTTTGACAGTATTGTTATCTCATTTTAGTCAAGAAATTGAACCTTTAGTTTACATGTCAGTCTCTTTGGAATCTTATAATTTGGGGATAGGTATAAGCTCACTCTGGAGAGACAGAATCCATTTTCTGGAAAGGTAAACCCTAGGATCAGACCCTGTGACATAAATAATCTTGTTTCCTTTCATCTTTCTTGTTACTGCAGCACAAACTTGGTCAGATAATTCCTTCTCTGAAATCTATTAATACAATGTCAGTAATGCTAGCTGTAAGCACAGAAGCTCAATTGAATATTCCTAGGAAAAACATGTAATCAACAATGTGATACATATGACCCAAATAAATAAAGTTCTTCATAATGCACAATAGCATCACACTGTCTACTCTCACAAGACATTAGCTGCAATGGTGAATTAAAACACAGTGTAAATATTTCTTTTAAAATTTTTTTCACATTTTCTTTGTTTCTTTGTTTTCTTTTTCTATTTTTTTGCTACTTTTCTTTTTTGATTTTTATTTTCCTCATTCATTTATTATTTTTTTATTTCAACTTATTTAGGAGGCACAAGTTGAATTCTGTTGTATGTATGTTGTATAGTAGTGAAATCTGAATTTTTAGTGTACCCACCACCCAAATAGTGTACATTGTACCCAATAAATAATTTTTTCATCCCTCATCCTCTCCCACCCTCTCCCTCTTTTAATTCTCCAGTGTCATTATACCATTCTATGTGTCCTTGCATAGCCATAGCTTAACTCCCACTTTAAATGAGAACATGTAGCATTTATTTTACTGCTCTCAGATTGTTTAACTTAGGATAATGGTCTCCAGTTCCATCCAAGTTGCTCCAAAAGACACTATTTCATTCTTTCTTATGGCTGAGTAGTACTCCATGATATCTCTCTATATCTATCTTTTTATCTATATAATTTTCTTTATCCACTTATCAGTTGATAGGTACTTAGGTTGATTCCACATCTTTGCAACTGTGAGTTGTGCTACAATACACATATGAGTGCAGGTATGTTTTCAAGATAAAGATTTTTTTCCTTTGTGTAGATATCCAGTAGTGGGATTGCAGGATCAAATGGTAGATCTACTTTTAGTTGTTTGAGAAATCTTCATACTTATTTCTATAAGGGTTGTACTAACTTACAATTCCACCAACAATGTGTAAGTGTTCCCTTTTCATCGCATCTGTGCCAACATCTATTGTTTTTTTTTTTTATTTACTTTAATAATGACCATTCTACTTAGAGTAAGATGGTATTTCATTTTGGCTTCAATTAGCATTTCTCTGGTAATTAGTGATGTTGAGCATTTTTTCATGTTTGTTGGCCATTTGTATATCTTCTTTTGAAAAATATCTGTTCGTGTCATTTGCCCACTTTTTAAAGGAGGTTTTTTTTTTTTTTCTTGCTGAGTTGTTTGAGTTCCTTATAGATTGTGGCTATGAGTCATTTGTTGGATGTATAGTTTGCAAATATTTTTTCCCATTCTGTAGGCTGTCTATTTATGCTTTGATTATTTCTTTTGCTGTGTAGAAGCTTTTTAGTTTAAGTCTCATTTGTCTATTTTTGTTTTTGTTACATTTGCTTTTGGAGTTTAGTCATAAACTGCAACTATTCTTACTGTATTTGACTTTCTTTGTTGATAATTGAGAAACCTTTATAAGGTTTAAGTTTAGGTTACAAAGGGAAAGCAGTACAAAATAATCATATGCTATTTAAAAATATAAAATCTATTGTGCTAGTTCATCGGATAAAGAATAGCAGAAATCTGTTGAAATTTGAAAAATAATAAATGTCATTCAACGATAATAAGTGGGAGCCAAGATAATTTCTTATTAATAATTGAGATTTAAATAGAAGCAGATACAGTAAAAGTATAAATTCTGAAATAAGATTATATTCAGAAGAAGCATATTTTGACTTTCAAAGCCTAAATTCTGTCAGAATTTGTTATCTTTGAATGAGCTAACAATTGAATTTCATTGCAGATTTAGGGAAAATGATTACATAAACATGATGCTAGTTCTAATGAATCCACTTTTCAAAGACTTGACTTTACACTAATTGACTTATGTTTGCCTAATGATTATATTTAAATGCCATCAGAGTAGTCTTGCCTTTCTTGTATTTATACACACAATCTATTCATTCATACATACCAGTGCTATGAAAGGAAGAAACTGTGCCATTGTCATTGACAAAACTGTGCGAGCAAAAGAAATCTCAAAGGAGACTTTTTCAGATCATATTAATATTTTCCTGTGTATGTCACATGCTCCATTTGTCTGTAGGCAAATATCAGAATTGTAGCTTTGAATATGATTTTTCTCCTCAGAGAATGATTTTCCTAAATAATCTGACATCAGATGTTACAAAAATCCAAATTTGCTAATTTCTACTTTTTTGGTAATTTCTCCATATTTGCATATCCTCCTTTGTGAAATATTACACATATCACATGATTATTATTATTTAGTATGCTCAGACTAAATTTTTGGTGATTCCTCAAAATCATTCCATATTCTTTAAATACCAGTTATATGGTCTTGCAGTGGAAAAATCCGATATTGTTTAATCTTTACCAGTGATCAGTTATGCCTTTTGATATTTAACTATAGGCATTATTGCAAATTCACTTAACCATAGAGGTAATAAATGATATTATGGAGGTTATATTTAAGTTTGAAAGACTGATTTTACTTATAAGATGTAACGATGTAGTCAACAATGTTGTTAACTGAGATAAAGTAAGCATGATGATTAGAAAGTCAAGTATTTTAACATGTAATCACTCTCCGACATTATTATTGTCAGATCTACTGTTGAGATTACAGACACATATCCCCTATAAGGTAATTTTAAACATAACAACAGTTCATGAAGCCTAATATAAAAAATACAAAACAAAATTGAATATATAGTTGATTTCTACTTGAACAGGAAAAACAGAGAAATGATATTATTCATAGACAATATTTTTTGACTGCATGAGACAAAAGCACACATAAGACAAAGGACAGTGAAGGTGATGGTATGCTAACTCAAAATTTTGATACACCCTATTTTTTGATGATAGATCTCTAAATAATTTCTAAAAATACTTCTTATTTCTTTGGTCAGAAAACTTGCCTGAGCACTGCTCTCAAAGCCATCTCATCTTCATTCTGTCAGGTCCTCTAACAGGTTCATACATGAAATTTGAGGCACACGTATTCAATGACTATTAAATCAGCCATAAGGACACGTGTGTGTGTGCATGTATAAGTATTTATACGTACTTTTAACAAATATAGAAGTATTTCATGGCCAAATTAATATTCCATTGTGAAAGAAGTCACTTTTTGGTTTACATCTTTTCCATTATATTGTAATTGTTCAAATTCTATTAATTGAAATTTCTTCCAAGTTCCAAGATGGCACAATATTTAGATTGAATTCAATATTGACTAAAATTATTATTGAAAGATTATTTTACTTAAAAGTAGCCAAGACATTTCAAATGGAAACAAGTTTGACAGAATGTAAAATATACAAAGTCCTCTATGTCATGCTATAAATATTGGCCTTTAACCTAAGAACAATGGGAAATTTCCAAAATGTTTCAAGTGGGAAAATTGTAGCATAATTAAATTACATTGTTCAATGATGAATCTGGAATTGGGAGAATAAATTAAAGAAGACAATGGTTTTAGTGAGAAATTATATTGGATGGAATTAGTGTGGGATCACCAGTGGTTAAAGAAGTTGAAGATCTGAGAATCTTTAATTTAAAAAATGTTATTATTAATTGATGCATAAGTTTGTATATCTGAGAATTTAAATCGGCACAACTCAGTGATTAATTTTATGTAGCTGGTGAAAGGAAAGGAAGTGTTGATAATGCCTTAGGTGTCTCTGAATGTAGCGACTGGGCAAATGATGGCACCACTCATGAGATAGGGAATATTGGAATAGGAAAACATTTGAGAGACATACCATGTATTTTGTCTCAAGTGTCTTAAGTTTGAGGTGCCTAGTATAGAATTCCATAATGACTCTGGAACTCAAAAATTGATTAGAGCTGGAGTTAAAAATTCAAAAGTTGTCAGCATATAGTTGACAGTAGAAATCGCTGGAGTCAATAGGTTCATTGGGGGATATATAGAGTGAGAAAATACAATTATTTCAATTAGATTGTTCAGCAACTCCAACATTTGATGGATACTCAAAGTAAGAAGAACAAGCAAAGCAGACTGAATAGGAATTGTCAGAGAAGTAGAGAAAGACGTTGAGATATGTTGGCATAGAAGCCAGAGAAGGGTGACTCAATATTTTTTTTTAATCAAATGGTGCTGAATTCTAATAAAAGTTGTTTTACAATTATTTTTAAAAAGAAATTTTTAGTGGAATAATTAAATTTGAAGCCAAAGAGGTGTGTTGAGGATATATTGGATGTGAAAAACTGAAGACAAAGAACAAAGGAACTGAATATTTCAAAGAGTTTATAAAGGGGAAGAAACAGATAATGTAGTAACTAGAAAAAAATGTGTTAAAAATAGGTGGAATAGAGAATTGTTTTTTAAAGATGAGTTTTACTGGAGTCTGCACAAATGCTACATAGATTTGGGTGTAGAAGGAAGAAGATGGGGGAATATAAGAAAGAGAAAATTATAATTAGGGAAAGTTTCCTGAGAACGTAGGATGGTGTAGTATTGAGAACACAGGTGCAGGGATGGCCTTTATAGAGAAACAAAATACAAGTGAATAGGTTCATCTCATAGCATGTATAAAACTATTCCAGATAGAGAAATAATTAAATATAAAGAAAATATATTTACATGCCATAAGAAAATATTGGTAAATATTTAAATGATTTCTTCATGAGAAAAAAATTGATATAATGGTTAAAAAAACAAAAAAACAGATTTCACTATATATATATTAAATCTATAATATGTACCAAATACCATAAATATAATTTTAAAAAAGGTAAAATAAGAAAAATTGCTATAAATATGACATGCTACAAATATCAGAGTAGCTATTAGAACACATAAATAATGACCAAAAGTAATAGTAAAGCAAGAAACATAAATTAAAAAAACAAGGGGTGGGGAAATGATTGCATATAATATAGAAAACAAGAAGAGAAAGTTGTTCCCACTTCATGAGAAAGAAAATGGATAATCTAAAAACAGACATTTTCTTAAACTTATCAGAAATGAAGTCACAATAAAACCAGGTATGCTGTTTAGTACATGGCCTAGTTCATATATACATATAGTTTATCTCTCTCTATATATATATCTATTTACCTATATCTCTTTTTTTTTGGAGAGAGTGTCTCACTCTGTTACCTCATGGCTGGAGTGCAGTGGCGCGTCATCATAGCTCACTGCAACCTCAAACTCCTAGGCTCAAGTGATCCACCTGCCCTCAGCCTCCCCTGTAGCTGGGACTATAGGCCCTCACAACCATTTATGGGGGAGATGGGGTCTTGCTCTTGCTCAGGCTGTTCTCAAACTCCTGACCTCAAGCAATCCTCCCACCTCAGCCTCCCAGAGTGCCAGGATTACAGGCGTGAGCCACCATGCCCAGCCCTCTTTTTCTGTCTGTCCATCTATCTATACCCTCATTATTCACCTAGCTTATATTTGCAAATTTTCCTACTCACTGAAGTTCATTTGTGATACCAAAATCAATACTTCTACACATTCACTGTCATTCACGGACATGTATAGAGTGGCCAAAAATGTGAATCACCCAACATACAAGTTGCCAGCTGAGTTCAAACCAGAAGATGTTCTACCTTCTTGTTTTAGTTCTCATATTACAAACAAATGTCCTTTTTGAAGTCTACTTGGTGCCATGCTTTTTACATTTTTGTGCTTTTTGAAATCAATTTGGTGATTTCATTGTTTAAAATGGCCAAAAAGCATAGTGTCGAAGTGCTACCTAGTGGTCTACGTAGAAGACCACTACATAGAAGGCTGTGATGTGCCTTATAGAGAAAATATCCGTGTTAGATAAATAAGCTTTATTCAGTGATATATAGTGCTTTTGGCCATGAGTTCAATGTTAACCAATATTATGTATTTTAAAAGGTGTATTTAAATGGAAACACACATAAAATAAGGCTATTCATGGATCGGTTAATAAAAATATAACCAGAGGCTCTCAGAACCCTTACCCTGTGTTTCCTTTAGGAACAAAGGTTCAGAGTTCTCTAATTCAGTGTTTGCAGCAACTTTATAGAATTTAATATGGTGAATAATGAGAAATGACTCTAAATACACTCACGCATTGCTTAACGATGAGATACGTTCAGAAAAATGCATGCTTAGGTGATTTTGTCACTGTGCAAACATCATGGAGTGTACTTACACAAACCTGGTTGGTATTGCATACTAAATACATAGGTTATATGTTACAGCCTATCGCTGCTAGGCTACAAACTTGTACAGCATGCGATTGTTCTGAATACTGTGGGCAATTGTAACACAGCAATAAGTATTTGCAGGATCTAAACATACCTAAACATAGAAAAGGTACAGTAGAAATATGGTATTATCTTAACATGACTGTAGACGATAGATGGATATTAATAGACAGACAGATACGTAAATGCATAAAAATAGTAAAATATACATGTTTTACTGATTTTGTATCTTAATGAGCTCTAATATATTGACTTACACTCAACATTTTCCCTAATAAAAGAAAAGTGTATTTGTGGTTGTATACATTGTGCAACCACGTGAGTGTATTTGAATATATATTTTGGACTGTTCCATTTATAAAAACTATTTTTAAATTAATCTTTATCCCTGAATTTCTGTTTTAGCCCAGATCATTGATAATTTCTCCTTCAGCGTACATATGTGGTTTTCAAAGTATCTTCCTTGAACCGGCAGCATCAGGATCATCTAGTAAGTTGTTAGAAAATTCTCAAGCATCACCCCATACGTAATAATTCAGAACCTCTGGGGGTGGGGCCCAGCACTCTGTATTTTAACAAAAGTCCATGTTATTCTGACACGTGGCAAAGTTTGAGAACCACTGGTAGAGATAATTGGCCACGGAGAGATTTGGCAACATTCTATTACTATGATTTAAAAGGAGAATCTTAATCTGAATAAAACAATAGATTTTTGTCAATTGAATATTTAAAACCTCTAATTGACTACATTATAAATAAAAATATGATGATGTCCTCAGAAAATGCTGTTAATATTATCCCAACTATATGGTTCTGAAAATCAATTTCTTTCATTGTAACTAGAATTCTCAGGAGATAATCCTTTTAAAGTAGATGTAAACTCCTTTAGTCAATAATATGTAATGACATGCCATGTGTTCAATGATGTTATGTGTCACATGCATACATACAAACACATACCTATGTATAAGCATTAAATCTTTCTTATTCGGGCTATTTGATAACAGGCATTACCTCTGGTTAATAATTTAAAAATTATTTATTTGTAGCAAATAAAATTTGCTATAATAAAAATATAAAAGATATTTTATAAACTACTCTTCAATGAAAAATTTGTATAAACTCATTAATATAGCATTCTTTATTTTCTGAGGATCCTTGCATATGATATAAATTATAGTTCATTTCTATTCTACAGACATTGCTAATATGGGATTTAGAAAAAAGAGATTATAATAACTATAAATGCCCAGCAAAGCAATTCGGGCACTCAAGAATAATAAGAACTAGACAATATCTTCAGATTTAAAAAACAAAGTTACATTTGGGAGCTTCTTACAAGAATACAATTTTAACATCTTGGCATTTCCCTAAAAGAACACTGACTTCAGAATGAAACACAGACGAATCTGCGTAAGTACAGTACATCTGTTTTAGATATCATCCACAACAGTAACTTATTTTTTTAACTTAATTTTAAAATATTTTATTTGTTTTACACAATCTTTATCATGCAACTTGCAAATTATAGGGTAAAGCCAAACCTTGGCAACTTCTTAAACTAAAATCAATAAGCCAGGGATCTTTTATGACTTTCTCCAGGTTTTAAAAATGTCTTGTGTAGGACCATCAGCTTCAAGTCTAGACATCATTAAATGACTTCTCAAAATGTCTGTTTGCAGACCTAAAGGTAGGAAAAGACCTGATTTAAATAAGAGCTATTGGAGTTAAACCAATAATGTCTAAGGTTGCAGCAAGCATGATGATAACCTTGTCCATTTTTTGCAAGATTATTTACCTTTCTCTTATGGAATTATTTCATAGGCTAGGAAATAAAATACTGGTTTGCTGGTAATAAATAGAACTCAAAAATTGAAAATCGAGGAAAGCAGAAACTATATGCTGTGTTTATAAAACAAGAAGCTGTGGTTTTGACCAAGCTTTAATATTTCCAATTTGAAAATAAATAATAGAAAATGTGATATTCACGAGTGTAACCCAAGTTCTGTGTTATTGAGATATCTCAGTTATCGTAATCTAAATGGACAACTTTAATCCAATTAAAGCACAGTCTTCTAGATAATTTATCATCAGGATTTGTCCAGAGCTTAAGATCTGCCTAGACTATTTCTGGACCTGTATCTCGATTAATCATAATCCATACATATTTATAATCCATAAAACCTGCCAAGAACTCTTCTATCAACTAAACCTATTCTGAACTTTGTTATGTACGTGAAGGATAGACTCATAATATGTAGAAAGCAAAGCAAAATTGTTATTTTCAGAAGATGAGTACCCAACCCATTTTAACTCATTTGAAGGAAACTTCCTGTTATTACAGAGCTAAGAACAAATGGTGAAGCAAAATTACCTATGTGCTTATGTACAATATATTGACTATTTCAGGCCACTAGGGGACCTTTAAGTTAATTATTGTTCTAGAAAACTCCAATGGCCAGAGAGAAGATGTTATGCACTGCATAACATTTCAATCAACAATGGACTGCATATACGACAGTGGTCCTGAAAATTATAATACTGTATTTCTACTGTACTTTTTCTACGTTTGGATATGTTTAGATACACAAATACTTGCCAGTGTGTTACAACTGGCTATAGTACTCAGTACGGTAACATGCTGTACAGGTTTATAGCCTATAAGCAATGCGTTATACCATATAGCCTAGACGTGTAATAGGCTATACCATCCAGGTGTGTATAAATACACTCCATGATGTTCGCACAGTGACAAAATTGCCTAAGAACGCATTTCTTAGAAAAGAGCAGACTGTTCTGCTATACTAATTAGAACAGTCAATAAATCAAATAGGCCTGAAAGCTAGTAGTCTGTTAGTAAGAATACAAAGTGATACTGCTTTCTAGGCTATTACTTACTAACATAATCAGAATTTTCACATATTTCATGATGATGAATAGCCTCATCATGGAAGGAGGGAGGAACAATGTGTGGTAAAATGTTCAAAAATGAAATGATTTAAATTTCTTTCCAAAGATCCTACTATATTAGGTAATACCTAAAAGAGTTGATTAAGAGTATTACTAGCAATGACAGATTAAAAAGGCTTATGTTACATTATGTAGTTTTTGATGTTATAAGATATCCTTCATGTTTGCATACATATTTTCTTTTTCGTGTCTTAGAACAAGAATTGTTCTGGCCCATTGCCTGCTACTTTTGTTGTTTCTTTTTTTCTTAAATTTTTTTGGCGGTTGTAAAATACACATAAAATTTACCATTACTGATACTAAGTACATTCTCAATATTGACCAACAATTACCACTATTGAATTCCAGAACATTTTTATCAACACAAAAAGAAATTCAATACCCACTAACTGCATTCCCATTCCCCCTTCCCCCTAGCTCTTGGAAACCACTAATTTGTTTCTGCCTCTACGGGTAAGTCTATCCTGGATATTTCACATAATTGTAATCATATGATATGTAACCTTTTGTGTCTGTCTTCTTTCACTTAGCATATTTTCAAGGTTCATTCACACAGTAACACGTGTAAGTACTTTATTCCTCTTCATTGCCAGATTCTGTTGTATTTATCAACGCTGTTGATTAACATTTGAGTTGTTTTTCACCTTGGCTATTGGGAATAGTGCAGCTATGAACACATGTAAAAATTTTGTTTGAGTACTTGTTTGCAATCCTTTGGGTACATACCCGGGAGTTGAATTGTATTGTTGTATGGTGATTTTATGTTTGATTTTTGAGGAACTGCCATACTGTTTTCCACAGTAGCTGTATCATTTTACATTCCCACAAACATTGTACAATTCTTCCAATTTCTCAATAATTTTGCTTAAGACTTTTTATTTTTTTCTTTACTTTTATTATAGTAATCTGTACTGATGTGAATTGATACCCCATTGTGGTTTTGATTTGTATTTCCTAATGACTTATTATATTGAGCATCTTTTCAAGTACTTGTTGCAACTTGTAAATATTCATTGAATAAATGTTTATTCAGATTCTTTGTTCATTTTTAACTCAGGTTGTTTTGTTGTTGTTGACTTGTAAGAGTTCCATTTATATTCTGGATATTAATTCCTTATCAGATATATGATTTGCAAATACACTCTTTCATTCTGTGGGTTGTTTTTACACTTTGTTTATAGTACCCTTTGATGCACAAATTGTTTTTTAATTTTAATAAAGTCCAACATATATTTCTTCTATTCTTATCTGTGTTTTTGATAAGAAACCATTGTAAAGTCCAATGTTATGAAGATTTACTCCTATGTTTTCTTCTATAATTTTTAGGATTTTAGCTATTATATTTGCTCCTTATGTTTATTTTGAGTTAATTTTTGTATGTGATTCGAAGTTAATGTCCAACTTCCTTCTTTTGCAAGTGCATACCCATTTGTCCCAGTACCATTTGTTGAAAGGACAATTATTTCCCCATTGAATGGTCTTGACGCCCTTGCCAGAAATTATTTGATTATAGATGTATGGGTTTATTTCTGGATACTTAACTTATTCTATTGATTTTATATAGATGTATAATAGAATATATACAAAATAGACTATGTAATAAAATGATTTATATATTTTAATCAGTGGAATGATGTATACAATTTATATATATATTATGATATAAAATTGTTATGATTATTGCAGTTTTATAGGAACTTTTAAAATTAGGAAGTGCGTGTCTTCCAACATTATTCTTCTTTCATAACATTGTTTTGGCTATTTAGAGACCCATGCAATTCCATATGAATTTTTAGAGTAAATTTTTCCATTTCTGCATCAAAAAAGGCTCTTGAGATTTTGATGGATAGTGCACTGAATCTATAGATGGCTTTTGGTAGTATTGCCTTCTTAACAATCTTTGTCTTGCAATACATGAGCACAGGATATCTTTCCATTTACTTAGGTCTTCTTTTATTTCTTCAAACAATACTTTTAGTTTTGAGCATACATATCTTATACCTTCATAGTTATATTTATTCCTAAGTATTTTACTCTATTTGGTCCTATCGTAAATGGAATTCTTTCCTTTCATTGAAAGATGTATAAAAATACAAGTAAATTTTGCATGTTAATCTAGTATCCTGAATCTTTACTGAATTATTCTATTAGTTCTAATAGTTTTTTGTGGATTGTTTAAGATTTTCTATAGATAGGATCATGTCTCCTACAAATATGGAAATTTTACTTCTTCCTTTCCAATTTGGATATTGTTTACTTTTTTCATACCTAATTTCACTGGCTAGAACTTTCAGTAGCATATTAAGTAATGTAGTGAAAGTGGGTTGCTTGTCTTATTCCTGATGATAGGGAGACACATTTAGTCTTTCACCATTGAGTATGATGTTATTATAGATTATTCATAAGTGCTCTTTACCATTTTGAGGATATTCTTGTGTATTTCTACTTTGTTCAATATTTTTATCATGGAAGGTGTTGGATTTTATAAATGCTTTTTCTGTGTCAATTTAGATAATTAGGTGGGTTTTTTCTGTTAATATGGTATATTATACTGACTGATTTTCATATATTTAATCACCCAGGCATTCTTGGAATAAATCTCATTTTGCCATAATAAATGATTATTTAAATGTGCTATGGATTCAGTTTGCTAGTAATATTGAAGATTTTGTGTCTATTTTCATAAAAGATATTGGTCTATTTTATTTTTTGTATCTTTATCTGGCTTTGATATCAGAGTAACACTGACCTTATATTAATAGAATGAGTTAGGAAATATCCCCCCTTTTTTATTTGTTGGAAAAATTTAAAAAGTGTTGGTGTTAAGTCTTTTTTAAATGTCTGGTTTAATTCACCAGTAAAATAAACTGGCCTATTTCTTTGTATGGAGGTTTTTGATTAATGAATCATTCTCTTTAGTTTTTATAAGTCTATTTAGATTTTCTATTTACTAGTTAGTTTTGGTAATTGGCACGTCTTTAGGGATTTGTCCCTTTTATCCAGTTTTTCCAATTTGTTTGCATAATATTGTTCATAGTATTGTCTTAAAATCCTTTTTATTTCTGTAAGGTCATATACATTTCTACTAATAATGTTTCCACTTTCATTTCTATTTAGTTATTTGTGTTTTCCTTGTTGATTTGTAGTCAGTCTAGCTAAATATTCATAAATTTTCTTAATCTTTCCAAAGAACCAACTTTTGGTTTTATTGTTTCTATTGTTTTTCTAGTCTTTATTTATCTCCTCTCTAGTCTTTATTATATCTTTCCTTCTGTTAGCTTTGGGTTTAGTTTGTTCTTCTTTTTCTAGTTCTTTAAGGTGCAAAGTTAGGTTATTGATTTGACATTCTTCTTCTTTTGCAATGTAGGCATTTACAGCTGTGAATTTCCCTCTGAGCACTCCTCCTAGGAGTTAAGAAGTGGTGTAAAGAAAATCTTCTATAATTTTATGATGAAATATCCCTCTTTTAGTTGACCTCTTTTTATGGATTGGGACCTTGAAGGTGTTTCTAATCTTTTTTCCCTCTTTCCTCACCATAGCTGAGACAGGAAAGTTAGAGCTGAGTAATTTTAACACCTTTCATCTCTGTGGTCTTGACCACATTATATCATTTCTGCTGATTCTTAGAGACTTGCTTATGGCTCTCCTGAAATTGACTTGGCTTACTTTTTGTTTCAGCCCAAGTACCTGAATCACAGCTGATAGAAGAAAGGCATGCCACAAAAAAATCCAGAGAAGAGTAGTGTCCAAAAAAAAAATGGAAAAAGAGAATTTCAGAAAATATGAAATATCATTGCCAAATGTAATGAAAACATAAAGAGCTTGGTCTCTGGCATCACACACATAAAAAGAATGTTTTTCAGGTCCTTCAAGAGAGCATAGTGCTGTATTCACAGAAGGTATTCTCATTGCTGTTTAGTTTGATGTAATAAATGTGCCTGGTTTTTTCAAAAAAAGGTTTTTAAACTTGAAGAAATTAATTTTCTCCCCTTCTGAGAGTGCATAGATCCACAGTATTCACTACTTTATATCTGATTTATTCTAAAGTAAAAGAAAAGAAAATGTCTCAAAAAAGCAAATTAAATAGGGACTAGACAAATAACTCCATCATAATTCAAAATAAATAACTATAATTGCTTCCATTTTTTAAAAAGTTGCAAAAAAGCCTTGTTAAAGATGGTATCTTTTCATTTAAAAATAATTTTGTTCACTATTTTTCAAAAGCAGCATCATTTCAATTGAGAATATGCATTGGAAACCTGTATAAACATGGTCAGAATGTATTTTATAGAAATTTTATTCAAATACCAACATCTAAAAATATTCAATTATACTTCTCATTAGATTTGGCACATTTCTAAATGTTTACAGATGCCTATAAATGTAATCTCATAAATATACTTTTCAATGTTACAAATTGAAAAGTTAGTGGTAAAAATAATTTTAGAAAACACCATGATCTATTATAAGTTTTAATTTGTACAGCCCTCACTTAACCTTTATGTTCATATAATGACTAGATTCTAACTCAAATAACAATGAAATTCCTCAATTCTAGGAACCAAAAAGAAGTAAATCTCTGTAGCTATTTTCCTAAGGACACTAGGGTGATGGATAAGCTAGGTTATAATTCACACTAGTTGGTGTTCCTGATTGCTGTGGCATATTCTTTATTCTAATGTGCTCAGGATAGCTTGGTACTTTTCAAAGTATTAAATACATGTCTTGTATAAAATAAGGCACTTATTTCTATACCTGAATAACAAACATTTTAGGAGCAAAGAGAGGTGACATTATGAAAAAATATGTTATTGCTGTAGAAAAATATTCAGAGGTAGTGTAGAAATGCTGTAGACTACATATAATGTATTCATTTTGAAGTGAAGTTTTCATGCTAATATTCATTAAAAGATAAAGCTCTTTGATGTATCACAAGATCGGAAGAATGGGCTGCCCTTAACTCGCCATCAAATTGGCACTAATTGATTAACACTATGGTGCTCACATGGCAGTAATATTCTCCAGGGATTGGGGGGGGGCGGTAAACTCACAACTAAAGAACACAGTGAGCATTGTAGAGGGGAAGGGCACGCTTCTAACCCTCGCTTGGGTGAGGCAAAGCCATAAAATATAACCAAAATGTTTGTACCCTCATAATACCCTGAAATAAAAATAAAAATAAAAAAATTAATGTGTACAAAACAAACAAAAAAAGATAAAGCTAAATGTAAAAATCTTGTGTATCTTTAGTATAAATATTCAGTCACAACTACTGTCAATGATGTGTGTAGTTCCAAGTATTTGCCTTTATAGAGGTATTTAAATAAATTCATGTGTGCTTAATGGTGGATATACATTCTAAGAAATGCTTTGTTAGGTGATTTCATTACTGTGGGAACATCATAAAGCGTATGTACAAAAATCTGGATGATATACACGCTTAGGCTATATGGTATAGCCTATTACTCCTAGGCTACAAACCTGTGCAGCATATTATATTATAATGAATACTATAGGCAATAGTGAAATAATGGTAATTATTTATTTGTCTAAACATATCTAGACATTAAAAGGTAAAATAAAGATATAGAATAAAAGATAAAAAAAATACCCCTATACAGGTGTATAGGGCACTTGCCATGAATGGAGCTTGCAGAACCAGAAGTTACTCTGGGTGAGTCAATGAGTGAGTGATAAGTTAATATGAAGACCTACGGCATTACTGTAGACTACTGTAAACTTTATAAACATGGTACACTTAGGCTACATTAAACCAAAGACTCCACCAAAAAAGTATTACTACTGATAAACAAAATCGACATACAACAATCATTAGCATTTCCAAATGCCAACAGTGAACAATCTGAAAAAGAAACCAAAATTAATCTCATTTTCAATAGCTACAAATAAAATAAAATACCAAGAAATAAATTTAACCAAAGTAGTGAAAGATCTCTATAATGAAAACTATAAAACATTGGTGAAAGAAATTGAAGAGGACACAAAAAATGGAAAGATTTTCCATGCTCATGGATTAGAAGAATCAATATTCTTAAAATATCCAACTACCCAAAGCAATCTACAGATTCAATGCAATCCCTGTCAAAATACCAATGAATTCTTCACAGAAATAGGAAAAACAATCCTAAAATTTTTATGGAACCAAAAAAGATGCAGAAGTCAAAGCCATCCTGAGCCAAAGGAAAAAAGCTGGAAGAATCCCACTACTAGAATTCAAATTATACCTCAATGCTATAGTAATCAAAACAGCATGGTACTGGCATAAAACAGTCACAAAAGCCAATGGAACAGAATACAGAGCCCAGAAATAAATCCATGCATTACTCATTTTCCACAAAGGTACTGAGAATATACACTGGGAAAAGGACAGTCTCTTCAATAAATGGTGCTGGGAAAACTGGATGTCCATACACAGAAGAATGAAACTAGACTCCTATCTGTCACCATATACAAAAATCAAATTAGAATGGATTAAGGATTTAAATCTAAGACCTGAAACTATTAAACTACTGGAAGAAAACTTGAGGAAACACTCCAGAACATTGGTTTGGGCAAAGCTTTCTGGAGTAGGACTTCAAAAGCACAGGCAACCAAAGCAAAAATGGAATCACATCAAGCCAGAAAGCTTCTGCCCAGCAAAGTTAATAATCAACGAAATGAATAGACAACCTCCAGGGTGGGAGAAAAATATTTGCAAACTACCCATCTGACAAGGGATTAATAACCATAATATATAAGGAGCTCAAAAACTTAATAGGAAAAAAAAACAAATAATCTGATTACAATTGGAAAAAAGATCTAAGCAGACATTTCTCAAAAAAAGACATAGAAATGGACAACATATATATGAAAAACTGCCCAACCTCACCACTAATCATCAGAGAAATGCAAATCAACTACAATGAGATATTATCATCTCATCCCAGTTAAAATGACTATCATCCAAAAGACAGGCAGTAAAAAATGTTGGCGAGGACATGAGAAAAGAGGAACCCTTGTACACTATTGATAGGTAAATTAATATATCCACTAGAGAGAACACTATGGAGGTTTCTAATACAATTAAAAATAAAACTACCATTTGATTTAACTATCCCAACACTAGATATATATTAATAATATATCCAAAAGAAAGGAAATCAGTGTGTTGGGAAGATATCTACACTTTCATGTTTATTGCAGTATTAGTCACAATAGCCAAGATGTGGAATCATCCTAAGTGTTGGCCACAACATGGATGGAACTGGAGGATATTATGTTAAATGAAATAAGCGAGGCACAGAAAGACGAAGTTACATGTTCTCACTCATATGTGGGACCGAAAAATATCATAAAAATTGAACTCATGGAGATAGAGAGTAGAATGATGATTACAAGAGGGTGGGGTAGTGTGGAGACGGATGAAGAGTACAAAAAAGCACAGTTCAATAAAATGAATAAGGACTAATATTTGGTAGCACAATAGTAAGACTGTAGTAAACAATAAGGTATTACATACTTTAACTAAAAGAGTAGAATCGAAATGTTCCTAACACAAAGAAAGGATAAATGCTTGAGGTGACGGATACTCCAGTTGCCTTGATTTGATCACTACACGTTGTAAATCCGCATCAAAACATCACAGTTTTCTCATAAATATGTACAACTATTATGTATCTATAATAATTAAAAATAAGAAAATTAGTATTTTTTCTTCAATAAGATTAACTCTACCTTACTGAACTTTTTTACTTTGAGAACTTTTAATTTTTTTTAGCTTTTTGACCGTTTTGAAATAACACAGCTTAAAACACACATTGAACAGCTGTACAAAAATACCTTGTTTCTTTATACCCCTAGTCTATTTTAAAATTTATTTATTTATTTATTTAACTTTTTAAACTCTTCTGTTAAAAGCTAAGACACAAAACACACATTAGCCTAGGCCTACACAGGGTCAGTATCATCAATGTCACTGTCTACCATCTCCACATCTTGTCCCACTGGAAGGTCTTCAGGGGCAGTAACACGAATGGAGCTGTCATCTCCTATGATAACAGTGCCTTCTTCTGGAATACGTCCTGAAGGACCCACCTGAGGCTGTTTTACAGTTAACTTTTTTTTTTAAATAAATAAAAGTAGACTCTAAAAATAACAATAAAAAGCATAATGTAGTAAATACATAGCATAGTTGTTTATTATCATTATCAAGTATCACGTATGGCACATAATCGTATGTGCTATACTTTCATAGGACTGGCAGCATAATAAGTTTGTTTATGTCAGCATCACCATGCACAGTAATGCTTTGCACTATGATGTTATGATGGCTATGATGGCTACATCACTAGGCAACAGGACTTTTTCAGCTTCATTATAATCTTATGGAAACATCGTGATACATGCATTCCATTATTGAATAAAATGTTATCATGTGCCACATGACTGTATGTAAAACCATATTAGATGCGATTTTAGTCCTGCGTTGTCTCTTAATACATATTGTCAACTAATAAGCATTTTCTTAGCATACTTCAATAACGTCACCTAATCATAGGAAACATTTTCAATGGCTGCATGCAATTTTATTAAGTTGATTCATCACCCTGTACTTAGCCTTTCCCCTATGTTTGGAAATGTAGGCTATTTCCAAATGCTGCTGGTATAAAGAAAATTGCATTTAGTATTTTCATGCATATCAATGTTCCCAATTAATAATTGTTTAATATTTCTCACTGTAGTTAAGCAGTAGTAAAATTTCTAAGATAGACACAGAAACATCTTAAAGTGAATACATATTGCCAAACTGCTTTTTAAAGGAATATTCCACATACCACTCTCAAAAGAAGGTCTTATGAATACCTACTAGCCTAGGCCATTTTTTTTCCTAATTTTGTTTTAAACTATATTTCTCTGATGACTAGGGAAGAAGGTAATTTTTATATGTTTGCGGTGATACTTGTGTGCCTAAGGAAATTATCAGATCATTGTAATTGCCCATTTTTTAATTCAAGTCAAAGTGTTTCCATCTTCTTGCTGTGTATATATGTGTTATTTAATAAAAAGAAATGTAGGTCATAATAACAGTAAATGTATTTCCATTTTTTATGTGTGGATTTTGGTTATTATTTTATATACAAAAGATTTAAATTTTTCTAAAGTTAAAGTCAATCTACCTTCTGCTTTTTAAGGTCATCAATTTATTTCAATAAAACTAATCTACCCAAAATAATTCAATTTTATTTGTTTAGAATACTTCGGCATTTGTGGCAAGATACGACTCTAATTGTATCAATTTATCAAGTAGTTAACTAATTATCTCAATACTATTTAATATAAATTCTTTTCCACCTTGATTTGTGCATTCCTTTTTATCATGTAATAAACTGATATGTAATGGCTCCTATTTCCCGGCTGTCGGTTCTGTTTTGTTGCTCTGTCTCTCTAATGTTATGTCAATTTCATACTGTTAAGATTAGTCCTGAGATGGCTAGTGCCCTCTCTTCTATATTAGAATTCTTTTTACTAGTCTAGTCTGGCTTATTTTTCCTAATATGCTTTGGAATGATTTGGCCAAAGTTTGAAATTGAATTCTTTTGAGTTACTTAGTAGAATTGAATTAAATGCATTAACAAACAGGAGCTAAAATTTGTCTAACAGTAGCTTCAATCCAAATTAAGGGAAATAATCTAGATTCATCACTTAAGCAGTAGGGATTTGCAGTCAAAATCACCCTCGTCAATATTTCTTCATTATTATGCTACTAGATTCAGAAATATTACTGCTTATCCACGTAATTCAGCATTTCTTTTTTATTAAATGTTGCCATTAAATTTCTGATGATAGCTCTTATGTAGGAACTGGGGAATTTCAGTAGTCATCCCATTGGCTGATGCTGGACATGAGGAGCCATTAGGCACCTAGACATAATAGTGAAGGTTGGTGCAGAAGAGCCCTGCAAGAATGTTAACGACTGAAGTGCAAGGTTCACAGCCCAGGGTTTACACTTCCTATCACGAGAGTGCTACATATTTTCCCATAGAATAGCAATCATAGGTGATTTGACTGTGAAAATTTGCAAGGGGAGGAAAGACTCTTCCTTCTTTCCATGTAAGTTCCTCTCCTATTTGTATTAGTATACTATATTTCAAGATTCTTCTCCACAAAGCAATATTTGAATTCCGTGAAATACTCTGGGTCGCTCAAAAGTAGACGATACTAGAAATATTTTTTCATAAAATTTATTTGCATTTGTTCATGAGAAATTTTAGTCACAATTCTCCTTTAAGCCAGAAAAAACAAAAGTAGCAGTTACAATAGTTCTCTGTTGTTTTTTATTTGATAACAATTCACTTGATTTCACATAAGATATGAGGAGTCTTGAATGAATTAAAGCAATTAAAAGAAAAATAAATTGATAAAAAATGGGATCACAAAAAATACAAAAAGAAGAGACAAAAGGGAGAAGAAATATAAAACTTAGATATGTAACCCACAATTCTGCAAAATTAAAGTTGAACTGCAAATCTAGTTTAAACAAAATAAATACGTTTTCTGCTATGTCAATTTCTCCATCAGGCCCACAGGCACTGACTTCTCAGAGGATAAAAAGAAATTAGTTCCCAGGCATTTGTTCAGAAAGAAATTTTAGACATGGATTTTATAGTGGATGCAAAATTAATGATGCCAAAAATGTTGGTGGCTAAATCCCTTTAATAAAATGTTGTATATATAGTTGCTTGTGACATTTCATTTTTACAACAGTCTTTAATATTGGTCAACAGGATGGTGCTAAAGCATAGGTTTATTGTCACAGTTTGGAGTGGGGAGAAAACCAAAGTGGCCAACCTAGTCAGCTTTCTGATCAATTGGCCTGCTTTAAGGAAACAGTAAGAAAATATGCAGTAGCCCAATTAAAAATTACAAGCTTCCTTTTAAATATATCAATTCTTTCAACCTGACCTTTAACAAAATTTGAACATCAAACATTTTGATATCATGATCTTCAGTCTGGTTTTATGTTGTTGATTAAAGGGAATATATATACTTTACAAATTATCTCAGTGAACAGTATGGTCTGTGTCCTCCTGCAAAAGTACAGGAGCCAATTCCAGCTGCTCCTTGAATATCTAATTATCCTTTCTCTGAAGAGGAGGGCTGAGAAGTGTTTTAAAACAGTGAGCTTGTTTCTCCTTTTATTCCAGTTATAGTTGATTTTGTGTATTGGAATTCTACTTTCACCACATTTTCTGATGGCTTCATTTGTTTCTAATATTGATATAATGTTTTCCTGTTTTAAATATTGTTTCATTGAGCAGAGATCTTATCTCAATAGTAAAATACAAATGTTTGTGTTCTCCACCTCCCCAAATTCATATGTTGAGTCCTAACTCCTAAGCTGCTGATATTAGAAGAGGAAGATTTTAAAAGGTGATTTTAAAAGGCTCTGCCCTCATGATCTGGATTTGTACCCTTATGAAAGGGAGCTACCTAGCCTCTTCCACTATCTGAGGACACAGTTATTAATAGAAGGTGCCAACTATAAGGAAAAGAGCCTTTGCCAGATATCTAATCTGCCAGAACTTTGATCTTAAACTTCCCAGTCTCCAGAACTGTGAGAAACATATTTCTGTGTTTTATAAGCTACACAGCTTTTGGTATTTTTTATAGCAGCCTGAATACAATAAATGGAAAATTGAAATAAAGGGTATAGAGACATAACTAGTATGATTATATAATCCCTAAAATATTACACATAGATCTGTCAACCTTAGATACATTTCTCTTTGTACTAAATGTAATGTTATTTCTTCATATATTTGTGATAATGCTAAGAGGGCCGAAGGATAAATTATATTTGAATTGTCAACTGGAAGAAACCAGCTACCCTTGGAAGATGAAATAAATCTTAGACCTTAGTGTAAATAATTTATTAAGGTGTATTTCACAGGGGCTATTTTTTTTTATTTTTATTTTATTTTTCTCCCATGCTAATCTCCTGTAGTATATTAATGCTAATAAATTGTACCAAATATTATGACAAAATGCCTAGTATACTCAACTGGCCAACTGGGGTAATAAAAATCTCTTTGCTTTTTCCTGCCTGAAGTAAAAAAAAAAAAAAAAAAAATCCCACTGTGATTCATTGGAGAATCAGTGATTTCTAAAACCCTAGTAAGTTATAACATTTTATATATATATATATATATATATATATATAATTTATTTATTTTTTCTTACTGATGAGCTGTACTATAAAACAAAATTAAAATTCTTTCCTTGAACATTGCAATTTGGAAATAATTTTCTATTGTCCACTGACCTGGCATATCAGTTAAAAGTGCAAGTGAGAAAATTTTAAATGACAGTTATTTCACGACCATCTACTGAACCTTATAATACACCACATGGAAACACAGGGAATTAAAGTGATGCAGGAAATATTGGAAATTTGCCTGCCTGCTGCTACTTCTCTCTGAAGCATTGAAAAATAAGTTAACCTCTGCTTCCATTTTATCTTCCGCTTATGTGATTTGATAGATGGAGTTAGTTGCTATTTGTGAAGAGCTTTGAAGCTAAAACATAGTGTGTAACCAGAGAAAGTGCTTGAATTAGATTTCAAATGATTCAGAAATAGCTCAGTGTAAAACATTTCCCCAAACACCTGCTCTCTCTTTTCAAATGAATGTTTTTTTTCTACAGGACATGAATCCATTTGAATTCCTTTTTAAAACTATTTTTAGAGTTTTGTTATATTAAAGAAATTCATTCAAATCTTGTACATCTATGTTTAGAACTGATTTAACTTCTCTCCTTAAATCATTTGTATCCCCGCTGAAAAAAAAATAAATGTGTAAAAGTATAGACTAAATAAAACAATTGACAAAGCTAAGAAAGAGCTAAACAATTAAAATACTTGTATTGGTTAGTCCTAAGTTACTTCCTATATGAGAGAAGAACTAATAAATAAAAACAAATAGTAAAATCTTTGAATTATGAATTGTCTACAAAATGTGAACAGATACACCTTGTAACATTTACGGATTAAATTTCTCAAAAATCATTATTTCACTTACATTAGCTCTGTGACATTTTCAAGTTTCCAGTTTTAAAGTTTCAAAAATAAATTAAAGACTGTGGGATGTTTGTGTTATTCTAAGGCAATTTTATCTTGCCCACTGTGAGGCTTATGAGCAACTAGAAAAAGATTTCTTCTGCATGTTGGAAATTAATATATATTTACTAGTGTCTTACTGGATCCATAACAGATTCTATTTTTAATGGAAAAAATCACATCTATTTATGTACTTAAATTTATGTGAATACATCTAGCCATTATACTAGCAAAACACATAGTTTTTATGCACTTCATAATATTTACTGAAAAATATAGCCTCTTTCTTTTTTTTAATATCTGATCCATTGCATCACAATTGCCTACCAGCAAAATTGCCCTTCTGTATCGGTTCTCCGGGTACATGTGAGTTTTCTAGAAGGAGGCCTTCTGATTTTGGGCTTCACAATATTGACTCTGCAACACAGAATCCTTGAGTCAGTGCCACTTTGCTTCTCAGAGCTGCGCTTCATTAGTGATTACTGCTGTCCCTCGCACTGTCCTTGATTGCTTTCAGGGGTGATTATAGTGTGTGTTTGTGGTGGAATGATGCACTGCTCTTCCAGTCATCTAAATGATTGAAGTTGACCAGCCAATGTTCCATAAAACAGCTTACAGCAGGATGTACAATTAACAAAAACTTAACTGAGGATTTGAGGATAACAGGAACCATACACACATCAAAAAAATAACCTAAAGCTACCACATAAGCCCACACCACCTAAAGGGGTCTTAATCTTATTTTTCTGTATGGCTCCTGCATCTTAGACCAGGAAAACTACCCCAGGCCATGAAAACCCAAATAAATTGGCCTCAGGTCCAAAACAGAGGGAATATTTTTATTTCAAACACACTTATAAGGCCTACTTCCGGAAGTTCTTATTTTCTGTACTTAGTTTTTTTCTCCAAGATATTTGGCACTAGGGACAACTAGTCTATGAAGGCAAACTTCCACCTTCTTACCATGTGTGCTTGCTTTATGGACCTGAAGAAACATTCATAATATAGTCCAAAGTTATTCATTTCCTAAAGTCTGGGTTATTTATTAGTCTATAGCAACCACTGTATAGCAGTTTGACGATTTGGATATATTATATTATGTTTGAAAAAGAATTTCTGTTAATGACTTCATTCAAGAAGCTTAAAAGGATATGAGTATGTGTGTGTGGGTGCATACGTGCACATGGACACAGGCATATATATTTTAAAAAATTAAACAAATAATATACCAGAACAAGAAGGCTTTATATATTGCAACTTATTTTTTATATTTTATTGTATATGTTTGATACGTACAATGCGATGTTTTGATATACACATGTACATAGTGAAATGATTACTACTGTCAAGCAAATTAACATGTCCATCATCTCATATAGTTAACCATTTTTCTGTGGTAGGAACACCTAAAATCTATTCTCTTAGGAAATTTCCATGATGAATGAAGATGAAAATACAAACACCAAAACTTACTGTGCACAGTTAAATCAGTATCTTCATTTTCATTCATCTCCAATTATTTTCTAATGTTTTGTGATTTCTTCCTCTACTTATTTGTATTTATGTTGTTTGCTATCAACATGTTTGCAAATTTCCCAAGGTTTTCTACATTATTGATCTCTAGTTTCACTCCGTAGTGGTCGGAGAACATACTTACATGATTTCAATCACTTCAAATTTATTGAAGATTTTTCTTATCTTTTCCTTTTTAATTCGTTTCTGTTTTTATTTCAGAATGTTACGGGGATACAAACGCTTTGGTTACATAAATTGCCTTTGCACTGCCCAAGTGAGAGCTACAAGCATGTCCAACTCCCAGACAGCATGCACCGCACCCATTAGGTGTGAATTTATCCTACCCTTCCTCCTCCCTCCCACCTGCCGCTACACCCAATGAATGTTACTTCCATATATGCACGTAAGTGTCGATCAATTACTACCAATTTAATGGTGAGTATATGTGGTGCTTGCTTTTCCATTCTTGTGATAATTCACTTCGAAGAATGAGCTCCAGCTCCAACCAGGATAATATAAGAGGTGCTGGTTCACCATTATTTTGTATGATTGAAATAGTACTCCATGGTAACATATACCA
>CAUYRB010115532.1:0-16072 GCA_963574695.1 Propithecus perrieri | reverse complement strand
ATATTTTTAGTTGTCCAGCTGATTTCTTTCTATTTTTAGTAGAGACGGGGTCTCGCTCTTGCTCAGGCTGGTCTCGAACTCCTGAGCTCAAACAATCCACCCGCCTCGGCCTCCCAGAGTGCTAGGATTACAGGTGTGAGCTACCGCGCCCGGCCAATCACAAATTATTGAATGGCTGAGATCCTGTTTCAGGATTTAGACAATAGAGCTGCCCCAGAGAAAGAGTCTCCTTGGGGAAAGGAGCATATTTAGAAACATACAGTGTTAGAGCTGGTAGGAACCTTAGAAATCATCATTTCCCAAAGTGTGTTCCAGAAACTATTTAGATCCACATGCTGCTTTACTAAAATCAGAAGTATTCAGGCCGGGCGCGGTGGCTCACACCTGTAATCCTAGCACTCTGGGAGGCCGAGGTGGGCGGATTGTTTGAGCTCAGGAGTTCGAGACCAGCCTGAGCAAGAGCGAGACCCCGTCTCTACTAAAAATAGAAAGAAATTAATCGGACAACTAAAAATGTATAGAAAAAATTAGCCAGGCATGGTGGCACGTGCCTGTAGTTCCAGCTACTCGGGAGGTTGAGGCAGTAGGATTGCTTGAGCCCAGGAGTCTGAGGTTGCTGTGAGCTAGGCTGACGCCACGGCACTCTAGCCTGGGCAACAAAGTGAGACTCTGTCTCAAAAAAAAAAAAGAAAGATGTTTGGTAGCCTTGGGAATGGACAGGAAAGGCTTCAGAGGGGAGATCATACTTCAGTTCAATTTTAAAGGATGAGTAGGGGCCTCCCATGTGGGCAAATTGGGAACACTATACCAGAAAGACAAATTATATTACTAAGCAGAGGCATATAAGATAAAAGAACTTGATGATGTTCCTTATGGGAAGTTAAATGGGCTAGACTGTAAGGACATTTTCGGAATAGTAGAAAATGAGACTGCAATAATAGGGAGAGCTCATATCATGCTTAAGTCTTGTTAACTTTGTCATAATAATTTATCATACCTTATATGACCAGTACATACATAAAACACACAGAATATCTTGCTCATATTGATACTATGGAGATAGTTTGATCCTACATACTTTTTTTTTTTTTTGACATTTGTGCTCTTGAGGAAAAGTCAGCTTATATATTTTTTACATATACTTTTATTTTAGTCTTTGAAAGGTCTGGGTGATTTAGCAAAAAAAAAAAAAAAAGCCACATAAACCATTCAGAGATTTTTATGTTATATTTATAAAAAATATTCATATAGTTGAGATTTATTTTTTCTTGCAAGAATACAATTCTATGTCCTGAGAACATTCCGATCAACTAAAAAGATTTTATTACAATTCTAAATAGCCACAATAATTAAATATTTTATTCAGGTACCATGTGTTATTTTGATTTTCTTTCCAACCATCTCTGGTGTTGCTTTTCAGATTGTTAAAATCACTTGCATCTGTTACGATCTTGAGCCACGATTTTTTTTAGAGCTGACATTTTAAATTTATTAGTAATATCATTTGCTGTTTTACTTGCATTTTGATTTGCTTATTATCCGATTGCCTATTTCTTATTTACAAGTCAAGAGCCTCTTCTCTTCTAGAAGCAGGTTTGCATAAACATAAAGTGCCTAAGACAGAAAAATAAAAGCATTCAAATGTGATTCGAGTTTAATTGCTCAATGCTTTTTGAGTTACTATCTTTTCAACTCCAGGAAGCTTCTGAGTTAAAAGGAAGCTTTGTAAACAAGTGAAGATGGTTTTGCTGGTCTTTTTTATTCTCAAGGGAAATTTCTCCACAGTACAGTCACTTAGAATGAGGTTTTGAATAGTGCAGATGGGTGCACTATTGTGTTTTATCCTTTTTAGAACTTCTTTCTGCATCTGAAATATTTTGAGGATGTCAGTAGGCATTTAATAAATACTGGGTGATTAAATAGTTGGCATTTTCCTATTATTTACCTACTAAACTTCTCTGTGATTAAATATTCCAAACTCCCCACAAATTCAAGAATACCCTGAATTGGATTTTTCTTCTACCCAAAGTATAATCAGAACCTTCAAATTTGCTTCTAATTCATAATAGAACATCATCAGGGATATTATCTGGGAAGCTTTTCTCCCTCCTTTTGTATTCTTACTGCTTTCCCAGGGGTGGTGTGTTGGAGGCGATACTAAGAAAAATAAGACATGATGTTATATCCAAGGAACTTCAAATTGTCTACAAACTATGAACCAAGTAAATATGGAACTCAATAATACAAATCAAATCCTAAAATAGAGGTTCAAGTGAAGAAAAGATAACTTTTAAAACAAAGAGATCAGGAAAAATATGGAATGTTATAGGTGTAGACTGTATAGTGATATACTCCTAAGCAGAAGAAATGAAAAAGGAAATTGATAAGTATAGGAACTACTTGGAGGGACAGTTAATTTTTCTGGATCATTTAATTATTTGAGAGTCATTGTGGAAAAGAAGGCAGGAAGAATAGTTTGGGGCCAGATTGTGAGGCATTTAGAAAGCAAGGATTAGAGGTTAGGATTTGATATGCTAGGGCAAGTCAAGGAATTTGAACAGATGATTAGCACGAACAAACACATGCATTAAGAACATTTGGCAGCAATGTGTCAACAGACTAGGGTAGGAGAGACTTCTGAATTGGAGGGATAGCTAGAAGGTATACCTGTAGGAACTAATGAAGTTTTGAATCAGAATAATGGAAATGCATTCTAGAGACAACGTTGGTGGGGTTACCTACAGGATTGGCCAAGTTTGGACACAGTGGCATAGGGAGAGGAAGAAGCCAAGCATGAATTTGAGATTTCTTTTGGGACCAGGAGAACAGTGAAGCTGTTAAAAGAAATCACGTTTCAGGAGGAGGAGTTGGTTTTGAAAAAAATATGTTGATAATTTTTGTTGTGTATACAGCAAACTGGAAAATTCCAGTAGGTTTCAGATGAAGACTTGGAAGCGATATGCATAGATGGACTGGTTGAATGTATAGAAAATGATAAGATCACTCACAGAGAGAAAGTAAACAAGAAAAAAAGAATTTCAAGATGAAAACTTGCGGAAATGTAGTAAAAAAAAAAAGAGAAACAGGCATGTATCCTTGGAATACACTATGGTAAAAGCTAACATAAAGGTAAAAAGAGGATGGCACAGGAATCTATCTGCGTCTTTTAGGGTCAGGGAAAATTTCCCAAAGGAAGGGAAGACTAGGTTAATATCTGAAGTATAATTAGGATTTTCCAGAAAGAGGTGGTATGCACTGTGGATTCAATGAAGTGGGCTCCTCAGTGAGCCGTAGGAAGGCCTTATCTGTGCTTTTGATCATCTTCTGTTATTTTCTTCACGTTAAGATGTGTGTCTTCTTTTATTCTTATCAGTCCTGTAGTCTTACTGGAAGTTTTCATGTTTTGAAAACTAACAAGATATTTAAAATTATTTCATGATTCTATGCATAATCATAAACATTGCTTAGGATTATTGTAACAGTAATACCAACAACAGAAATGCCAAGTAGTAGTCATACCAATACTAGCATAATAATTAATACTAAGAAATATTTATTGAGTGTTAACTATTTTCTAAGGCTGCCCTGCTCAGTATAGTAGTCACTAGTCACATGTGGCTACTGAATACTTTAAAGGGGGCTAGACCAAATTGAGATGTGTTATAGGTGTAAAATACACACCAGATATCAAAGATTTTATGGAAAAAAATCTTTGAGGAAGATTTTAATTATTTAGTAGTTAATAATTTTCTATATTGATTGCATGCTAAAATGACAATGTTTTAGATACACTGGATTAAAGAAAATATATTGTCAAAGTTAATTTCCCCTGTTTTTTTTATGTGGCTACTAGGATATTTGTAATTATATATGTGGCTTGCAAAATTTATGGCTAGCATTGTATTTTACTGGATAGCACCATTCTAGGGCATGTTTGTAAAAGCTTTACACAAGCTGTCCTTTAAACTCCACACCTACTCCTGTGGAGCAAATACTGTTATTTCCATGTTATGGATGAAGAAAACGAGGTCCTATCAGCTAATACGTGATGGAGAAGAGATCTACTCACTCTCTGGTCTTAAGCAGAAGACTGGTTGTCAGACAAAAGGTCTAAATTGTTGTTAGGCTAAGAAGCACGCATTTTAGAATTTGCTCCTCTGTTTCTTTGTAGTAACTTTTCATTTCATATATATGACACTTAAAGTTGCCTTTACTATCACGGTCACTTTTAAAGGCACAGAACCTTTTAAATAGATGTGCCACCATCCAAATGTGATTATGTGTATCAAAATGTATAACATACACCACAGTGTGTGATGTATATTGAACTGGATTCAAATACAAGACTAAGTAACTTAACTGCATCTGGAAGTTCTTGCAGAGATTAAATGGAAGGGCCTGTTTTAAATTCTGCTCCACTTGTATAGTTCATTGTTAGAATTTAGCTTATGTGTGCTTGCAGGGATATTGCTAATATTTTGCTATCCATTGGAATAAAATCTTGATACCAATTAGGTTCCTAGCCTCTTCCAGTTTCTAACTGGAGCTTGGCATTCTCATTTCCCAACAGAGCCATGGTGGTGCTTCTTTTCTAAAGAATTGGAAAAAACTCTTTTGGGTGTACTTTGATAGTGGTTTTGCCCTTGCATGGAGATAAGTCTTGGAGAAGTCCTCCTTCAATTTTTCATAAAGCCACTTGTTTAATTTCTTCTTCATTCGAATACTATCATGCTTACAACTGGCCCCTAAGATGGAAGAATTTGGAGACTACTTTCTGAAGAGTTTTGATTCCTTTCTGCTTTTGACATTTTACTTTCATCTTTAGGCTCCTGAAACAGGCACTAGCATATCCAGAGCCTGGGAGACTGTCCTTTTTTTTGTTTGTCTCACATTTACCTCTTCAAGTTTTAAGAGTGCCCTGATACGTGGTGAAATCATGCATCTACTCATGTATTATTAATATCAGTATAAACAGTTGAACATTGTATACTAGCTCGTACTATATCCCTGGTGGTCAGAATGAACCAGCTTTTTATATTTCAGGTTCAGCAAGAGGTATTTTGCGACTCCTCTTGGGGAATGTTGTTTTATTGATGTCAGTTCTATCCTAAGGCACATTAAAAAACTATTAATATTACAACACATGAGAGGCAATGATGCTTTGTTGAAATTTTGTTTGAAGGATCTTAGGAAATATTTAGAAATATTGATGATTTTTTTTTTCTTGGAACACTTGAATTTCCTCAGTCAACCATGCACTATTATAACTAAACTTCTTGAAAATCCTCAAGCTTTTGCAACCATTTTTAACACTGTATAGAACAATTTCTGTAATAAGCATGTATGTAGCACTTTCTCTATGTCAACTACTGTTCTAAGGGCATTAGAAAATATTAACTCACTAGTGCTATGATTAAAAGATGTAAATACATATATCCTGGTGACCTGAATGAATAATTAAAAACTAGGCACTGTTTTGTTGTTTAAAAACATGTACAAAAACATAAAGTAGCACTAATATAGATCATATTTGAGGATCTAAGTTTTTATAAAGAAAGAAAACTATCAATCTATTTACCTGTGAAACCATCTACCTATCCATCTATTCATCTGTCTGTTCATTTATTTATTGATTAATAATTTAAAACACTTGTTTACTTCAAAAGGGGTTTTAATGGTTTGTGGTTTTTGAATATGTAAGTGAACAAATGGCTTAAACAGAATGGCAAGCATGATCGGAAATAATTTAGAGGAAGGAAAATATTTGTACTGGGATCTATGGGGAGATAGTCACAACAACAACTAAATCCTACATCTTTCTGTTTTCCCCCTCTTGACAAAAGTGAAGCAACACAGGATGAATCATAATTTTTGTATGACAAAAATTCAAATATGAGCTTTTCTGGAAAGACTTTTTTTCTTAGTATTAAATTCTAGTAGAACATTTTTTGGTAGTTTCTTACGTAATGGTGTCAAGTAACAACATTTTTCCACTGTGAGAACTAGAGTCTTCAAATGACATTACATGGTAACTCTACAGACATGTTTCTACTAGTAATCATGCTTACATAATCCAGGTATACCATCTTAGTAGATGTAACTTAAATAGAAAGCACACGTAACACATATAAAAATAGGCATAGCACAAATTCCACAGGTGTTCACGCTCTCAACAGCACTGTTCTCAGCTGACCTTTTTAGCATACCCATGAGGGCAGTTAGTTTAAAGTAGTGCTTTCTGGCTGGTGATTATACATTGTTCATTACTTGGGAGGAATTCATTATTTGATAGATAGTTAATATTCATTCTGTGACACTGAATGATGCTGTGATTTCTATCCCTACAAGGATTAGTACTTCCAAGATCCCATTCGCCCTCATTTCAAGAGATGTCTATGTGTTCCATAGTACCATAAACAAATTTTATCATGGCACTTTTTATAGAGGCATTTTAATTTAAATTTAATTACATTTCTTTTTTTAGTTCAAAATATTAAGAGGGTACAAATGTTTTTGTTACATGGAGACCTTGTATAATGTTTAAGGCGGGGATTTTAGTGTGCCCATCACCATAACAGTGTGTTTCATTGTACCAGATAGGTTAGTTTTTTACCCCTCATCCCCCTACCACCCTCCCCGCTTCTTGGCTTCCAACGTCCTTTACATCTCTTTGTGCCCATGTGTGCTCATAGTTTAGTTCCCAATTATTAGTGAATACATGTGGTGTTCGTTTTCCCATTCCTGAGATACTTCACTTGATAATAGTCTCCAATTGCATCCAAATTGCTGCAAAAAAAGACATTATTTCTTTCCTTTTTATGGCTGAGTAGTACTCCATAGAACAGATACTATTGTGAAGTGTGAAAAAAACAGTCACTGCCATCTGCCTGGATGCAAGTGATGTGATGCAATGACACTTCCATCATGGTAACATGGCTTCATTGTCTGCATGTTCTTCCCTGCCAGCCCTGAGCAGTCACCCTTCATTCTAGTTTTCCTCTCATTCTGGAATACAGCCCAAAGGACCTGGATGGCCAAACGCCAAGTCACCTGTTCTCCACAAACGACTTTCAAATCTTGAGTGCTCCTTGTTTTACGGTTCATTTTAAACACCTCACTGACACCTTGAAGAAAATTGCCTTTTGTCTTTATCTGACATTTTGGCTTCTACTTCAGTCTCTGGCAGACAGGAAGTGAGCAACTGACATTTCGATGCCCAAAGCTCAAGCCACGTCAGAAAGAAGAAGGGCTGTAGTTCACATCCATTTTGAAGACTTCAGAAAGGGGAAAAGTGGGAAGAAGAGAAAATACAATGAAAATTTAGAGGGATGCTTTCAGGTCAAGTTCAGTACTGCTACTTTAAAATGTCTTCAGTGCAGAGAGAGTCTAGCTGTGAAAATAAAGTTCTAAAAAAGCAAAATTAATATTGCTAGGAGAGGGAAAGCTCACTCCCCCTACCCCCAAATGGTGGGTAATCTCTTCTTGCACATAGAGAATACTCTTTCTCTGGTGACATGTGCTAAAATAAGTAACCTTAGCTACAATATTTTAACATACCACAAAAAAGTGCCAGTTTTTCCCAAACCAACACTAAAACTGAGATCAACTGTTAAGAATGTGGACATCTTTCTTCCAACACTTCTTTTTCTTAAAGACTTTAGACAGAATTTCTGTTTTCAATGGCCATAAAATAATCGCTATTATTTTTATTATAAAAAATTAAATAATTCAACTTGGAATATATACATGTACACCCATACGCATACACATGAAAACAAAATACACCCGTAATTTTAGCTACCATCTTCTCTGTTCTCATACCTTTAACTGTTCCAAAATTACCTATACATGCAAGAAAGTGCCAGGGGCGCATGTAACTTTCTCATAGATCAGCTGCCTAGTTTCTGGGTCCACATGGATTGTATATTGCCCCTCTCGATATGCTCTTTTGGTTTAATAAGCTGCTTATCTTGGTTCTGGCATGGCAAGCCTTATAAGGGTATTGCCGTAGCCAGTTTCCCTCTGCTCTAGGCATTTAAGCCACAGCTTCTCTGCATCCAGCCCAAACACGGAGGATACCACCAGCTGGGTCATCATGCTCCCCAATACCTGTCTTGGAAGCAAGTTGAACTTTTTCTTTCTTGTATGATTCCACTTGTTTGAAATTCTCAGAATAGGCAAATCCACAAACAAAGCAGACTGGTGGTTGCCAGGGATAGGGGACCGGGAAGGGAGTGGGGTGAGATGGGGAGTTATTGCTTAATGGGTACAGGGTTTCATTTTGGGATGACGAAAATGTTTTGGAACTAGGTAGAGGTAATGGTTGCACAACACTGTGAATGTACCAAATGCCAGTGAATTGTTCCCTTTAAAATGGTGACTTTTAGGTTATGTGAATTTTATCTCAATACAAATAAATAATTTGAAGGGAAAAATGTGGAAAGAGACATATCAACCAAAAACGATTTTAAAAAATGAAAAAGATATTTAAAAAAATTTTAACATGAGGCTTAGTTAGTTTAGAAACTGACTCAGTTTCTAAAAATTTTTGTAGAAAATTATAGTTTGCGAGATTAAGTGTTCCTTATTCTTTCAGATGGTAATCATATGTTGATACATCAGGAGAAGATCACTTCATAAAGTGATCCCCAGATACCAAAGTAGATTGATCTTCATCTAATCTTCTCAGTTGTGTGGTGATTTTGTTAATCTTCAGTTTGGAGTCTCAGATCCAAATGCTAAAAGAGGCCAGGCAAGTAAAGAGAGTAAGAAAGGGCCAGGTTAACACAATAGAAAGTGGTGGGGAGTTCAGTGACTGGAAGTGTGCATGCCCTAGCTGAAGGGGACAGCTTTGGGTTAGCTCCAGTAGCTGTGTGGGAATGTGATTGTTGAGTGACTAGATGTCCCACTTTTAAAGGGAAACTGAAAGCTCAAAGTTTCACATGAAATATCTTCATTTTAAAATACTAGTAACTTACTTATGTTTTAAAATTTTGTTTTAACAAACTGGGTGATAAAAAACTAGGCCATGGACTGCTAGTTTGTTGTCTCTGAACTAGAGAATAGAGATTGCTGACCTTGCCCTTAGATTTAGTGACTATTTGTTTTATTTGGGGATTTGTCCACCGCTCTGGGGTCTTCAATTATAAAGATATTTCTGAATTTTTGTTAAGTGAAAAAGTCTGGAAGCTAGCATTATAAAATGCAGAAACGCTTAAAAATCAGACTATGGTCAAAATTAAGCAAATGACCATTTTTGAAAGAAGAAAACCTTTCTATGAAACTTATATTCAAATTGGCATTGTTCATTGATTTATTCATTGAGAGGCTAGTATTGAGGTGCAGGCCACCCCAACAGAAACCTCATGATGAAAAGCAAGCAGTGATGACTTTTCATCATCTGCAAACTATACAAAGGTTATCTTATTCAGATCATACACATTAACTTTAAAATGGGAACCTCTAAATGTACTATAATGAAATACTGATGATCAGAAGAAATGGTCTGAATTTTCTGAAAAGTATAAATATGGTAAAATTATAGAATTGTAGGAAGATTATTATCAAAAAGTAAACAACTGCAAATTTGTGTCAAGAAAAACATTTAACTATAAGACTTTAATTTATACATTATTTTATTTATGCATTTTTCTGAGGTACTAGATCTCTTGTGAGGAAGCCAGGGTCTTTGTGCTTTCCAGAGAATTTATGTACTCTTCTAATTAAGTGAGTGTGTGATCCCATCTTCTGTAGTCTATGACATGACATTTTTTAGATATTCATATTGTTTCAAATTCTTGCATATTTTTAGTGTTGCTAAACTAAAATTGAGAACATTTAGATTATTCATGTTTGACTAATTGCAACTAATAAACTGTCACTCGCACTATTCATATTTTCCAGTAAAATATTAGCATAAAAATATACAAGGTATTTAAGAAATTATTTTTTACTATAAAGAAAATTTTGCATTTAAAAAGTCCTTCTAAATGTTACTGCATTTGGATAGTTTTCAGTAACCATTTCAACACTGATAAGAAAGTCCTAGTCTTTATTAATACACAATGTTCTGAAGCCATAAGAAGTAGGATATATGTGAGAGTGAATTTCAATCTGTAGTCTCATCAAAGTGATGGATACTCTATTAATGGTATTATTTTCCTCTTGTAATTTTTCAGCAGAATGGCACTAGATGACCTTGCATGCACTCAGTAATAATGAGTTTCATTTACACATCTTTTTCTGAGAAGATGAAATGATTAAATTGGGAAGTATTAAAAAAAGAATTCAAATCACCTGAAAGCAAATTCATAGTTAATTATGATAGACTTGATGACAACCTGCTATATGCCACATAGTTGTGCTTGTAGTTCACTTAAAATAATAATTAACTTCTATAATTTGAAGTAATTTTTATGAAAAGATTCAAAACTGAATTATCAATGCCATAATATTTGTCTTTAATATTTTTCTATCATAGACAGTAAAAATAAACTTGGGCTTTTTAATTTTACATTCTAAACCAAGTAAATTGAAGCTAAATGTGTAAAATAAGAAGAAATGACTGAAACTTAGCATAGCTGAGGTATATATAGCCTGTTGAAAAACTATGAATTTTCGAAGACTAAAATAGGGAAGAATGAGAAACTCTACCCGACAGAAATCTCTATTATCTTGTACATAGCATTAAAACTTTGATTTCTCCATTTCACTAGATCTGGTAATTGGGAGGTAGTTTATGGTTCATTTTTGGGCTGGGGATTACCATATATCACCTAAAGTCACTCTGGTTTCATCTGTACTTGTGAAATATTTTGAAGGCATGAAGTTCTGCTTTTACTTATAACATTTGGTTTTTACCTCAATGATCTAAAATATGTAGGGGCATCTATTTGTATTCTTGTTTTATAAAGGAGGAATCTGATTTGCAACAAGTGCATACTGCTAGTAAGTAGTGAAGCTACTAAGTCTCAAACCTATGATTTTGGATTTCAAGTTCAATTCTTTTTTAAGGGATTTAAAGTCTTTGTCCAGGAGCAGTCCATTATTAGCTCAGATTAGTCTCCAACCTGGGTCTTTTGACAAAATATAAATTCTAAATTTCTCTTTTCTGCTATCCTACATTTATTTTGGTTTCCTCATATAAGGCTAAAGCCTTAGTTATGTGACTTAGTATAAATTAATATGCTTCTTTCTGTAGGTCTTAAGTTTCCCTTGAGTAAAATCATGACAATGGGACTTTTCATTTGCTAAGCTTCTTCCAGTTATCTAGTGTAGAGAATACTTTAATAAAAGACAGTCTACATTTGGGAGAACATATATTTGCAACCTAAGTACCATAAATGATTATTATGCAAAGAAACATAAAGAGCAATTTACAAATAAATTTTAAAAAATATGCACAATAAAAATATGTAAAGGATACAAATGGACAATTCACAGAAGAATTATAAAAATGACCAATAGTTATAAGAATGAACACATAATCTCTCTGGAATCAATAGTAAGATTTTTTCCAATAGATTAGCAAACATCAAAAATTGTTGATATTAAGCGTAAATAAAGTCTTCTTATACAGTAGTAGGAGCATAAAATGGTGATTTGATTTAGAGGGCAATTTGGCAAAATTGATCAAAAAATCAAAACATCATATATTTAACGGACTCCATTCCTAGATATCTGTTCAAAGAAATATTTGTATATGTACATGAAGAGACAGGTACAAGAGGGCTCATTGCAGCATTGTTTGAAATAACAAAAAGTTGAAGGCCACCTAAATTTCCATCAATTTATAGATAAATAGATTATGCTTTATATGTATCATGGACTACATGGAATATTAATCATCATATTTTAAAAATGAGGTATCTGTGAGCTATCATGAAAAACACTAAAATATAGTAAATGAATAAAACAAATTGTAGGACAAAATATGCAGTGTGATTATGTTTATATAACTTCACTCTTCCCACCTCAAAAAAACCCCATCTCAACTATATATTTTATACCTATGTAGAATCACAGAAAAAGGTGTGACACATACCCATCAAACCATTAATTGTAATTTCCTTTGAGGAAGGAAATGAACTTGGGGGTTGTGATGGCAGTATGACAGGAAGTTCACTTCTACTAAGTATTCTCTATTTTTTTAAAAAAATGGTATGATCGAAAATGTGTTTATATTCTATATTTGAGGGATTAAGTATTAAAAACTTGGGTTTGTTATTCTCTATTCATTATATGAAGAGCAACATGATGTCAATTTGTCCCATTTCTAGTGACTTTAATTTGCTCATTTGCTTAAGATGGTGTATGCAGTATTCCTGTCAAAAGTACATAACCTGAGTCTTATTATGAATAAAACATCAAACAAATCCAATTTTAAGGGCTTTCTTTTAAAATACACCAATTTAAAGAAATACAAAAAAGATGGTAGAATTATGCCAGATTAAAGGAAACTAAAGAGACATGGCAGTGAAATGCAATATGTGACCCGGCATTTTCTTCTGCAATGAACAATATTGGAACAATTGGAGATATCTGAGTAAGGTTTGTAGATTAAAACACAGTACTTAATAATACATACTTGGCTAGGTATAAAATTCTGGGGTCACCCTTTTTCTTCTTTTTATAATTTGACTTTATTGTTATATTATTTTCTAGCCTCTGTAGATTGGGGGAGGCTGACCTATCACATAATTTTTTTCTTACCTGGATGCCTGTATGATTCTTTCTTTGTCCTTATGGTTCAGTATCTTCCTGAGGGTATGTCTCAGTACTGATTTTATTTTATCACTTTTTCCTAGAACATCATCTACTTCTTTGATCTACAGATTAAAGCCATTATTTCAGGATTGTTTTCTCGTATTTTAGATTTGAATATTTTTTCTGTTCTGTTTGTTCAGTTCTTCAGGAAAACATAGCAATGATGCATTTTTTAGATCTCTTTACCTATGTTCCATGTCCATTTCTATATTGAATTTTAAATTATTGTTCTTTTTTATTTTGTTTTTTGTGAATTGTACAATCATATTTATTATGTTCTTAACTGTATGTTTTCCTTTGTGTGTGTGGGGTGGGGGGAGTGTGTTTGGCTACTAATCTGGCTTTTGTCTCTTGCATTTTTATTTTCCTCTTCCTTTTCTCTTCTGAGCTCCTAAGCTCCCTTTTCACCTCTGTAGTCTCTTTGAACATCTGAACCTGCTCATTGATCTTGTTTCTAGAAGAAGGAGTTCAGAGCTATAATTCCCTTGAGAGAATAGAAACTTTGACTTTTCATGTTTCAGTGGGTAAATTTCCATTCAATTTGTATTTCTCATCTGCCTCTTCTCATTCCCACCCCTACCCCCCCACCCCCTGATTTTCTGCATATTCTGTATTGGTTTATTTTTGATTATGGCATCCTCAAATGGAATTTCTCAACCCCTAGAAGAATAGAATAAGAGCAGGAGAGGAGCTATGGGGAGGGAAGAGAGCTATGACTATATTCAGTTATCATTTTGTTCTTGAAGAGCCTTCTGTCAAATCTGTAATTTTATTGCTTTTTAAAATCTGGGGCAGATCAGCTTTTCTAAAAGGGTAGTGTGGCTCAGAGCAAAGCCCTTTAGGGCATGGGCTTGCTGCCCTTTCTTTCTCCTAGTCACTCGTTCACTTCTGGTGATCTTTGCTCTCTCTGCTGAAAATCTAGGCATAAATAATGGAAATAACGGACAGCATGATTTGACCCCTTCCATTTTGTGGTGTTGTGTGAATATTTAAAGGAATCACATCTTTACAGGATCCTCATCTCTTTTTCTGCTGCCTGTCCATACTCTAGATTTTGACATTTTAATCAGAGTCATAGGTTAAGCCTTTCTAGATTGAGGTACTTATTTTCTGGAAATTCTGTACCTGCTAGAGTTCCAGGAGGCATGAGTTCAACCTTAGCACTTCTCCTGGCCAGATTTCATGGTGTTTGACAGGTAAACTTTATTGTATGAGCTTTGGAATGGAGACAGTTAACTTAGTTGTCCAAATATGGATTATTTTCTCTGTTTTTCAGTCTTATTTTTTGGTGAAGTTTCTGTTGTTTTGCAGAAAGTTATAGGGACAAATAAAAATGCCATCATTCAATAATATGAACATAAAGTTATTTAGGAAGCAATCTATTATTTTCTGTATTATTATCTTCTTTAAATTTAATGGAATCTGACATTATGGAAAGTAGAATGTGACAAACAAAATTCAAAAGAGTGTGCTATCTTGGGAGAAATAAAGATAGTTGGATTTTTATCTTTTCTGTAAACTTCACGCTCTTTCTTGGTTTTATGGGCAATACATTGTGTGCTTATAAATATGTGTTAACTACCATAGAGATTTTGCTTGAAATTTTTTAACTTAATTTTGTAGTAGCAGACAGCCTAAATCTATAATTCTGCTACCATTTACTTTTGTGTAAAATTCCACTTGATGCTAATTATGCTTAATGATTATGGTTTTTAACAGTAATTACAGTGGAAAATCTGTAAAGCAGAATTATCTTAACTTGTTTAGTAGGCTAGATTTTTAGTAAGAAAAAGAGACCTAACGGTTTAGCAATATAGATGTCCCTGCCATAAATTATATTTAACATCTGAGTAATTTTCAGACTAAATCATTTAGTGCTACAGTAGAATTATAGTGGACTTCCTGGTGAGTTCCCTGTGAATTTTGTCTCAGTTCATTTGGGATGCTATAGCAAAATACCACAAACTTGGTGGCTTGTAAACAACAGAAATTTATTTTGCCATAGTTCTAGAGGCTGGGAAGTCCAAGATGAAGGTGCTGGAAGATTCAGTGTCTGGTAAGGTTTCAGTTTCTGGTTCACAGATGGTGCCTTATAGCTATGTCCTCACATAATGGAAAGAGGGAAGGCAGTTCTCTGGAGTCTCTTTTATGAGGCACTAATCCCATCCATGAGGGCTCTGCTTTCTTGACCTAATTACTTCACAAAAGCCCACCTCCTAATACCATCACTTTGGTGGTTAGGTTTCAATATGTGAATTTTAGTGGGACCCAAATATTCAGACCATAGCACCTTTATCAACCTCATTTTATTCTTATAAGGAAATGCTGAGAGGCAAGTAACTTTTATAGCTCTAAAATTTAAAAATTTGGAAGGCTGAATATGGATGCTACCTTTGGTAGTGGCAGCTTACACAATTCACACCAGTCCTCCCATGAAGGAAACAAATCAGTCTTGGGAAAATAATTATTTAAAAACAATTTAAAGACATTGGAGAACAACAGGAAAACACAGAACAAATGGGTCAGAAAAAGTGAAGAACAGAAGCCAGAGATGACGTGAGTATTTTGTGGCCCCTTTTCCTCCGGGTTCTTTGCAGACTCTGCAGGGGGTGGATGAAAGACCAGCAGGCTGGGCAGTATAGCCCCACTGTGCTGGGTGAACAGCTATTGGTGTCCAGGTGGACCAGGGGAAGGGAGGAGCAAAAGTCCTTCCTTGGAATGGCCGTAAAATGTGGTGTATCATAGTATAAGGATAAATAAGAAGTAGCTATGGCTCTCTCAGATAGCTCAGTTTAGATTCACTTCCATTCATGGAAATTAGATTGAGGAGACCCCAATAGGTAGTGACTGTGGGTACCTGCCAGAAGGAAACATAAGTCCCCCAGGAGGATAATTACATAACCTTAGACCTCAAAATGTTATTTCCACAAACAATTCTGCAAATAAGATATCTCTATATAATAAAACATAATTTGGAAAATAAGAGGACAAAACAGCACAAAAGAAAATAAACAGTAATGGTGGACAATAGAAAAAGACCTGTAAAGGTTCCTGCTATTGGACCTATCAGAAAAGACTTTAAAATGTAGAACATTTAAAAAATATTGATCAAATGCTAAGGCATAAAGCCAATGTCAAGGGCTGATAACCAGAATCTATCTAGAAATCAAAAAAATCAACAAGAAAAAATCAAACTTCCTCGTTTTTTGCACATTGTTGTTTCCTTTTCATGGTCCTTCTTTCCCCTCCACTGACTTCTTTGGCTGGATCACTTCTAATTCTACAGGTCCTAGCTCAGAGGTCACCT
>CAUYRB010115531.1:0-36029 GCA_963574695.1 Propithecus perrieri | reverse complement strand
CGGCCGGGCGCAGTGGCTCACGCCTGTAATCCTAGCAATCTGGGAGGCCGAGGCGGGTGGATCGCTCAAGGTCAGGAGTTCAAGACCAGCCTGAGCAAGAGCGAGACCCCGTCTCTACTAAAAAATAGAAAGAAATGATCTGGACAACTAAAAATATATATATATATAAAAAATTAGCCGGGCATGGTGGCGCGTGCCTGTAGTCCCAGCTACTCGGGAGGCTGAGGCAGAAGGATTGCTTGAGCCCAGGAGTTTGAGGTTGCTGTGAGCTAGGCTGACGCCACGGCACTCTAGCCTGGGCAACAGAGCAAGACTCTGTCTCAAAAAAAAAAAAAACCTTCACTTCCCTCAAGTGGTTGCGTTGGCATGTTAAAGATATGTATCTATGTTAATATGTATAGCTGTAGGTCATTCATTATAACTGCTATATACTATTCCATAATTAAAAGAGCATAATATTTTTATTTGTCCATTTTCCAATATTTCCAGTATTTCACTATACAAATAGTACTGCAGTTTACATTCTTGTCCATTGATTTCTTATGTGCATGTATGCGAACTTTTCTGGGTTAAATATCTAGAAGTGGAATTATTGTGTTTTAGGCTATATGCAGCTTCGACTTTACCATATATTGCCTAATTTCTTTCTACAGGTGTTGTCCCAGTTTACACTACTGGTGCATAAAACATTTCCTGTTCCTACATTTTTGGCTTTTGCTTAATTTTGCCTTCCCACCTCTCTATATAAAACCTGCTATGCAGTCCAATAGATTTTACTTCTACAGTATAATTTTTTATTTCTTACTCAACTTCAATCAGCCAAGAAGTAAAAAAAATTTTATCTTGGCTTCCATATATGAATAGCTTTCATATTCATCTCCTCATTTGTGACTCTTTTGCCATAACTTTAGCAAACAATCTTTGCTTCCTGCCTAAACTATCTCAGTACAATGAATATTGCAGTATTCATATTGAAAATTTCTGCTGCAGTTCTTCCTAGTTAAAACTGCCAGATCAATATTTTTTTTTTCTTTTTTCGAGACAGGGTCTTGCTCTGTTGTGTGGGCTAGAACCCAGTGGCTTCATCATAGTCCACTGCAACCGCAAACTCCTGGGCTCCAGTGATCCTCCTGCCTCAGCCTCCAGAGTAGCTGGGACTACAGGCACGTGCAACCATGCCCGGCTAATTTTTCTATTTTTTGTAGAGATGGAGTCTCGTTCTTGCTCAGGCTAGTCTTGAACTCCTGAGCTCAAGCAATCCTCTTGCCTCAGCCTCCCAAAGTGCTAAGATCACAGGCATGAGCCACCATTGCTGGCCATAAAACTGCTAGATCAGTATTTCTAATGTGAGTAGGTTGCTATTGTTTGCAGAGTTAAACACATAATATGGTATTTAAGATTATTTCCAACAAGGTCTTAAACTACCTTTTCTGCCAAATATCCCTCCCACTATTTTATACATATGTCCTATGTGCTAGCCAAACTACATCACTGTAGTGATTCATTCCTTCATTCATTCAAACAAGAGGTATTTTACAGACTCATATTATGCGGTACAGGTTGAGTATCTCTTATCTGAAATGCTTGGGACCAGAAAGAAGTGTTTTGAATTTCAGATATTTCAGATATTTGAATGTTTGCATGTACATAATGAGATATCTTGGGGATATCTAAACATGAAATTTATTTGTTTCATATATATTTTATACACATAACATGAGGGTAAGTTTATACTATGTTTTTAATAATTTTGTGTGACCTATCACATTAGGTTAGGTGTGGAATTTTCCACTTGTGGTGTCATGTAGGTACTCAAAAAAGTTTTGGATCTTGGAACATTTCAGATTTTGCATTTTTACAATTAGAGATGCTGAACCTGTATAATTAACACTTGAGTTTTATAGGTGCTACTGCTATAAAATAAGATGTATAAAATAAATACATGATTCCTGTTATTAGGGAGCTTGTAAGCCATCTCAAGCTATTCTCGGAATACATCCAATGTTTATCAGCTTCTGGTCCTTAGCTTATGTTTTCCCTTCATTTGTGATGCCTCTTTTCCTAGTTCTCCCACTTCATCATTTTTGCCATTGAAAGCCCTACACACTTTTCAAGGCCTACGTCAGATGTTGTCTTTTCATGAAGTTTTTTTCTGACATCCTCAGTTAATTTTGCTCCCATAGTACTTTATTCATAATGCTCTTATGATACTTAGTATGTGCCATGTATTTTTCTTTTTTTTAATTGATAGATAGGGTCTCACTATGTTGCCCAGGCTGGTCTCACACTTTCAAACTCCTGGGCTCAAGCAATCCTCCCACCTCAGCCTCCCAAGTAGCTGGAACTACAGGCACATGCCACGGCACCTAGCTATCATGTATTTATCTTATCCTTTCAAGATAATAAGTAATTGTCAGTTTATCTGTATTATTCTTATAGCACTTAATATAATACCTTGTGTATGATAGGCCTACTATGTATTAAAATAATTTAATTGAAGATAACATATTAATTATATCTAGCTTTAATTGGATGTATTTAGGAAAAAATCAATTTGAATTAGAAACAAATGATTACATAATTTTAATATAGTGTTCTGAATTTAAAACACTACAGAAGGACTTGCTTTGATGAATAGTAAAATTGATTTGCTGATAAGTATAACAGCTTTTTTGAACTTTTTTAGACTCTTAAGCAATTCCTTTTTCTCAAGTTAGAGTGTACTCTGTGGAACCATATTAATTGGTTCTGTTGAGATCCCTTGGTAGCTGCTGGGTGCCTTCCCTACCTCAAAAAACAGCTCTTTGCTTGTTTTCTACCTACTATACTGGGCTTCTTCACAAATTTTATTTGAAGAAAGGACTCTTCTGCTGAAATAATTTTAAATCATTGCTAAGAGATTGTAAATATTTCAGTTTTATCTATCTGTTTAATATTTTCCATAGTCTTACAAAAACATATTCTTTCTGCCCACTTATTACCCTTGTATTACCACAAATTTCAAATTAGTAGTCCATATTATTGAGACCTCAGATGATTAAGCAAAAGCTAGGCAATGGACTTTGGGTATGACAAATAAGTTTTTTATTCTCTGAGTATTCTTTTAATATGAATTTTTGGTGGTTGTTAGTGGTGGTTTTTGGTGGTTGAATTTTTGGAAGTGACTGGAATTGGGATATAGATTGTTAGGTAAACTGAAGAATTTTCTAGATCGGGGCTTCTTTAATGTGCAAAAGATTCTGATTGAGTAGGTCTGGGCTATGGCCTGAAATTCTGCATTTCTATTATAACAATAATTTCTATGTTGCTGGTCTGTGGACCACACTTGGAGTAGTAAGGAGCTAGAAGACCTTCCAAAGCCTATCACCATTTTAGGTTTATATTTTTTTCCTCTGGTGAAAGTAGGCTTTTGGTTTTGCATAGATATTTGTTTAAACTATTTCTCTACAGTCTGATTTATATTTTGTCATTTTAATAGAAATTTCTGAATTTTTTAAGGGAAATATATTGTCTATGGATTAAGGATTGGTTGCTCTGTGATTATGTGGTTCTTTGCTTAAAATCATCCTTCAAGGTTTTTAAAATAGCCTTGACAACTATTAGACTGTGGCAACTTTCAGAGAGTTTAAGTTTAATAAGGAGTATCTAATTATTTTATTTACTTTTCTAACAGAATTGTAATGCATATTGCCTTTTGTTATTTTTGCAGGGTACTATTTGATGTTAGACATTAAGGTAGTATAAAAACACAAATAGGAAACAATTTTCTGTTTGACTTTGGCTGTTTTAGTTGGTATAAAAACTGCTTTTTTTAAAAGCTGTTATTATCATCAATTAGTAGCAATATACCACAGAGGCTAGACTGTTAATTTTATCTGTAGCACAGGTGAATTGAAAACCTAATTGAAGTAAATGGACAACCAATAGGATAGATAGCTGTTTAGTTAAATAGCTTATACTCAATGGATATAAATCAATTCTGGGGGGACATTAATGGTTTACTTTAAGATATATATTAATAACATCAAATACTTTCACAGTCTTGTGCTTTTTTAGAAAATCATAACTAAATCATAAATCTTTAGGAAAATTCTCAGAATTACTTTTTTTCCCCCAAACATCCTATGCTTCTCTGGCAGAATTACTTATTGTTAATAAATAGAAATTGGCAATCAATATTTGCAGACCAAGATAGTAAAACATTTTGTGGGAAAAATTATGATTTTATCTAAAAACATTAGAGTAATTTTCATATTGATAGTTATATTAGCCCTACATTATCTCATTTAATAATTGTCAGTAGTAGAAATTGCTGAAGAAATTATATTATTACAAAAGTGACTTTAAAATATATTTGTTATCATTATTATTTTATTTCTTATTAAATAAGTAAGCACTCACCTTGCAATTAAAGTTTTCATAAGGAATTTATGTCAAATGTTGATAAAAAAAATTTTCGGACCTGATCCAACAATTTTCTATAGAAGTAAAATCTCCTTTGTTTCTTCTGGTAGCATCAATTGATTTCCTTCTTTTTTTTTTTTTTTTTTTAAGGTACATTAATAGTGCTGATAGAAGCAGAACAATTGGAATTTACATTAAAAATAAATGTGATAAATAAAAAGCAATACTCAGTAATATGAGTCTTGATTTTGCTTCATCCATGAGTTCTAAAATCTAAAGGACAAAAATACTGAAAAGGTCGAGAAAAAATGAAAGAAAGAACAAACGATGCAAAAAGAAAATGACACTGGGGTCTTGGTTTAATACATATGTATTTCAGGTTGATGGTTGATTTCATTAGCAAATCTCATTGTTATGCAATGTCTGTTCTTCTGCAGCAAAATGAATATTGTAGTCTCACAGGCTCCGTGCGTATCTATTATGTTGCAGTAAATGAAAATATACACATTTGTATCTGTCTTTGGTTTAATCGGTCCATTTTGTTTTTAAGGAAAAGAAAGAAAATTGAATTATATTCTTTTCTTTTGTTGTTAAATTTGTTCCAAAGCCTTTTAAATTTATATTATGGATATGTTTCCTACTTTTGTTCTCTGAAGTAAACAAATATAAGGTGGTTAATAATGCAAACACGTTAATTATACTATAACTTTTTTAATGAACAGAATTAATCTTGATTGGTTTAAGCTGATAATTAATATGAAGTACTTAAGCATATGCTTTCTAACATATTTTTAAATGTTAGGAGTGGCTTTTCTTATTGCAAGAAAATATGTTAAGGAAGTGTACGTATAATGCCAAATCTAAAGACTACTACCTTTTGCAATAGCAAAAATTGTTATTTGAGATTATTGAGATTTGAGCTTTTGTAAAATAGGAAATTTAGAAATTTAGAAATAAATTTTGGTGGCTACACATTGGAAGAGTTCATTTAATGATATTAAAGTAATAGGCTGCGTGATTCTTACGTAATGAGTTCAAATATGGATCAAATTGTATTGGACACAATTGTTATTTAATTGTAGTCATTTTGAGATTTGACAATAGTTTACAAAATCTATTTGGTTTTGGGTAGTGTTTTCAAAAGTTGTCCTCACAACTGAAATTCTTTTGACAAGCTTGAATGTAGAAAAGCCCAAGGTTTGATTAAATATGGGTTGATTGTATACCATGCAGAAACTATCTATATGGTAAAAATTGGCCTTCTGGTTCACTTGATGCAATTTTAATAAATATCTCAGCTTTGTTGAACAAACATGCACTATTATAAATATATACAGCTGTTTATTAATGCATTGTAGTAAGTTAATTTGTACTTAGAGTGTTTGCTACATGTTGAGTATTTTGTTATTCACAGTGGGTAATATAAAAGAAGGAATTTCAAGATCTAGTAAGAGAGATCCCTACAATAATTTATAGAGTAATATAAACCTAAATTATGAAGAGAAAGAAGATTTTATGGGCCCAGATAGTCAGGGTCTGAGAAAGGGGCGTCCTGGAAGCGATGAGACCTAAACGAATAATAAGGAGGAGGAAGCAATGGGAAGCCACATAAGCATAATCTGGGAGGTAGGAGGACATAAACTTAGCATCTTTGGGACACCAGGAGGAGACCAACCCACTGAAATGAAGATATGAACACTACTATTTACCTCACATGAAAATCAGAGTGTATCATTGTTAAGTTTTAATAGCGTTAGGTCCTGATACTATACCACGGTAGCATCATTGGTGGATCTTGTTTTTTTTTTTTTTTTTTTTTTGGAGATTGGAAATTCTTTTTATATTAATTTTACTGTCTCCCCATCACCAATAACATATTAGGTCATTAAATGAAAAGTACATGCTCTGAAAGTATGCAAACATGAATCTAAGTTGGTACAGAATGAATGCAGAGACAGAGTCAGATTTCTCTACTATAGTTTGAAATACCAAACTGAGGAGGAATAAAAATCATCATAGATTGGACTCCCAGCTATTGAATTAGATAGGATCATAGATGGTCACCAGTGAAAAGAGGAACTCTTTTAAGTTAAAAAGAGAAGTCCCTTTTAATTATCTGGACCTACCTACCGGTGTCTTCTCTTTTACCTGATCTGAAACCACAGTTTGGGCCACTGCGTGCCCATTTTATGTACTCATCTAGAATAAGAACCTGAATTTAGAAAATGGAATCTGAATTTGGAATATAAAAGTGGACTGTGCATTTAACAAAAGATCCTGGGGGTTGTTAGTGTATCTTTAAAGACCCAGGTTAGATAAATTGCAGAAGACTTCCTAGCAAGATGGATTATTTTTTAGGTAACCTTTCATTATGTTTTCTTCACTCTAGCATGTGCTGAGGAAGTGAAAGAAACTTCCATGTGAAATTTGTTATTTTAATTGCTGTAAAGATGCTGTTGAGGAAACTATTGTATGGTCCAATGTCACATTATTGCATAGTATTGTAAAAACTTCTCTCAATTCTTTTTTTTTTTTTTTTTTTTTGATACAGAGTCTTGGTTTTTTTTCCCGGGCTAGAGTGAGTGCCGTGGTGTCAGCCTAGCCCACAGCAACCTCAAACTCCTGGGCTCAAGCGATCCTCCTGCCTCAGCCTCCCGAGTAGCTGGGACTACAGGTACATACCACCAAACCTGTTCAGTTCATCAGTTTTTGACAACCAGTTTTGAGATGTGAAATGCAGCCCCGCAGAGCCCCCCAAACACGCCCGCTTGGGCTTTTCCTCAGGCAGCAGCAGTGCCCGCTCGCCTTTCCCTGGCTTCTCTCCAGCCTCTACCCGTTCTCCTCTTCTCTGATTTCCGGCCTTCCTCAGGCCCAGCAGTTTAGGTCTTCCAAAGTGTTCTCAGCCCTCGATTCTGTCCCTGGTTATCAAGAAATAATTCTAAATAAAGGCAAGCCCCTCAATGAGAGTTTGGGTGCCAAAACCAAAAAATCTTTACCTCCGTATACTTGGTCCCATGGAGACTGTGTTGAGCCGTTGGCAGTCAGGGACAGCACTGTCAGCAGTAGAAAAATGGATTTCTGCCTTCATGGAGGAAGAGAGGTGTTAACTACAGAAAACATGATTTATCATTATACATGATATCCTTGCGAATATCTAGAACAACATCGCGAGGTCTAGCAAACAAGCTGGTGGGGCCTGGAAGTCAGCAATGTGCACAGTGGATGTTACATACAGGTTTTCGAAGCCAGCAGCATGCCAGTTACACACGTTTTATCTTGAAAATTAACAATTCATGCCCTCTTTATCTGTTGGGTTCTCATGTTCCTGCCAAATTGTATGTACTCTTTGCACATTTTTTTTGCCTTCATGGCTGCAATTATCTCGTTTCTACCTGTTCCATTTTATCCTGTATGCTGTGGCTCAAGCCAGAATTAGTCAAATTAAGCTGTGCTTATTTTATTGTCTTTCCCAGAAACACTCCCTGCTCCCACACCTCGCCCTTGACCATCAGAGCTTGCCTTTCACTGAGTGGGCCCTGTGTTTCCCCACTGCTGCGTCTTTGTCCAGGCCTGTCCATCTGTGTGCCCTTTGTCATGCTGCCCTCCCGGTGCTTTGTGGTAGAAATCCTCGTGGAACTACACTCACACAGAATCTTTCATTCATCCCACAGCAAAGGGAACAATTTTACCTTATGTAAGCAAAGTAAGCAATGCTTCAAGATCTTTCTTTTTTTTTTAAGACAGAGTCTTGCTCTGTCACCCTGGCCTAGAGTGCCGTGGCGTCATCAGCTCACTGGAACCTCAGACTCCTGGACTCAAATGATCCTCCCGCCTCGGCCTCCTGAATAGCTGGGACTACAGGCATGAGCCACCGTACCTGGCCTGAGATCTTTTTAAAAATGGTTCAAATTATTTAAAATTATCCAGTGGATAATTATCCATCCAAAATTATCTTACTGACTCTTCAGTAAGAACTCAGTGCGGTGGCTCATGCCTGTAATCCTAGCACTTTGGGAGGCTGAGGTGGGAGGATTGCTTGAGGTCAGGAGTTCAAGACTAGGCTGGGCAATATAGTCAAACCCCACTTCTACAAAAAATAATATTAAAAGTAGGTGGATGCAGTGCATACCTATACCTCTGCAGTGCATACCTAGCTACTCACAAGGCTGAGGTGGTAGGACTGCTTGAGCCCAGGAGTTCGAGGCTGTTGTGAGCCATGATGATGCCACTGCACTCTAGCCCGTGTGGCAGAGCAAAATCCTGTCTGTACATACTTTTCCTATTTAAAGTAACTGCACATACTTGCTTTGAGGACTCCCAAATGAAAGGTGCAAAAAATCTTAGGTATGCCAATTTTCTGCCGAAGTTTGAAGTTTTCTGTAATGCATACTCTCAGGAAAATCACTGTGGAAATGGTTTACAGATCTGCCGTGAAGTTGATTTCTTAAGAAATGGTTGAGGAGACTTCTCAACCTAGCTGAGCTGTCATTGCATAGGAATGGGGTCTAAACTAACTCATGCAGGAAGTTCTCTGAATAGTAAGGAAGTTTCCTTACTACCTGGGTTTACATGGAGTAGAGATCACTGACCCAGGAAATATCTAAATTTAAGCCTTTCCTGTTCATGGTTCCCAATTTTTGTTACATTTTGTATAACGTGGAATGGGTTAACTCCACCAATGATTTCCTACCTACCATACAACAGCAGGAAAGATTTCATTATGTGCTGCCTACAGATAAGTGATACATAGGTACAGGAAGTGTGGACATGAAAATAAGTGAAAGAGAAAGGAAAGGATGGACAAGAGGGAGAGCAAGAGGGAAACCACTGGGTGTTGAGGAAATGTGGGCTAAGACAGAGCAAGAAGCCCGGGCCTGAGAACTCCACGCAGGAGATGTGGGCCAGGTCAGGGTCCTGCCAGGTTCTGCTGTGATCTGGTACAAAGTTACCCTGGGGGACCCTGTATGATTCCGTGTACTGGGAGGAGTACGGAGGTGTCCCCTGGAGTGTCCATACCCTACCCCCTTCTGACAACAAACAGGGAGCTTTCCTCTTCGGTCACGTAAACTTTATAATCTGCACTGTCCAAGGCAGCCCTGATACTCTGCAGAGAAGGACCTGGGTTCAAACTTACGCTACACCATAGTTCTCTACTAACCTTAAATTGCTATTATAATTTGAATGTCAGCACAGGCATTGTTTTTCCTGAGGACATTCTAGTAAAAGGAAAGAACAGTCTGTACAAGGGTATGAGTGACACTGACTATCCTTTGTTAAGTGACAATCAAACTCTTAAAAGTGGCACATTTAATAACCATCTGTGTCCAACACTAGAATTAACATAAGTCTGTGGATGCTACACAAAGGCAAATTTTGGCTTAATAAAACCCTGAGTGCCTACGAAGTGGCATTCTCTTAACGTTGGTGCACGTGTTCTTCATCACAACCCAATAGTGGTGGTGGTGGAATCGCCTGCCTAGAGCAGAAAACAAGTTTAGAGGGGAGTTTGTATTCAGACCCAGGTATGTCTCACTCCAAAGCCCGTGCCCATGCCACTGTGTGGGCTGCCTACGGATTCAAAGATACGTCTGCCGTTGTTCAGTCTTATACTACCTGGTAATAAAGAAAGGAAATCCTCAGGGAAGAGTTATATTGGTCTTTTCACTTGTTCTCTTACCTTGGCACAATTTTCTGACAGAGTCTTAACTGATGTTTTGAAATATAAAGAACATCTAAACTTTTAAGATATGATTTTTATTGAACATATATAAGATTCACCTTTATATTATTATAAACACTTTACAAATAAAAAAATTATTGTTAAAAAAAAGGAAACATTTCCTGGATTTATCACTGAATAGTTGAAACAAAGAAATGTAATATATAAATATGAAGGTCATTCTCCAAGTATTAAAACAAAATACTGATGGAATCACTTCAATAACATTTTTTATAAACATTTGTATGGTCACCCACACACTGTACCAACTTCTAAAAAAATCACACACATGAGAGAAAAGTGATCCCCCAAATAAGGTATATTTTCAAAAACAGTCAAATTGAATGTACTCTAAATATCTTCCTCTGCATGGGATTTGGTCAATGAATATTAATGTGAGAATTTTGTAATATACATAAGATAAATATTTGAAAAATGCAGAATACATTGTGTAAATTAAAAAATTTGTCAACTTTGTTGCATGGGGAGTACACAGACCACCCACATGTACACTTAGAATATACTATGTATACATTATGAAAATCGCATATATAAGGGAATAAGGCTTTTATTTCCCGAGCAGTCTTAAAACAGGCTTAATATAGGTATACTTCATCCTTTATAGTTTTAGACTTTATATTCTTTAACATTTCAGCTATTAACATTATGCATAGTACCTAAGCCAATATATATGAGTAGTGGCATAACACAATTTCAACTACAGTACTTGATTATATTCACATGACGTACCATCTAAGTGAGCTGACCAAGTTAAAGACCTGCTAAGAAAATAAAATGCAACCCCATCACATGAGCCCAGTCTGTCTCTCAGACCATTGTTCTATATTCTGGAAGCCTAATACTTCAGAGAACGTACTTCAGTGAAGTTACTTAATAATACTGTCAGCTTGAGCTTGCAAAGTGGTCCAGTTAGCATGGAAAACTAAAAGTCTAAAATCACTTCTGGATGTTTTAATTTATTAAAACTCATTGCTGCCTGAATTTGAATATGTTTTGACTGGAGGCTAGTTGAAGATTTTTTTTTCCTCTTCTACCAAGCAAATGGGCTAAGTGGTCAACCTCTGTGGCTTATAGTTTTGTACAAAAAACCATATACAAAAGAATCTAGTCTGGATATTATTCTGCATTATCAATCGAGTCTGGGTATTATTATGCTGGAATGGGATGTCGGAGTTTAGGATTCTTGGTCAAGACTTGCTCAGATTGTCAGTGCTAATCCGCATTAGTTATTTGTATACAGAGGCTTTCAAAAACACCACGAAGAGGGGTCAACCACTGAAGCGTGAACTGAGGGCCCAGGCCTCCTCTGCTGTCAGGCCCGTTCACGTCCTGTCTGGTCTCAGTCGCCAGCTCAGCCCCCAGGCAGTGGTCTCCTGACTGGCCTGTGCATTCCCCCAGACAAGGTGTTTAAGACTCTTCTTTATCTCATTACAAATATGGAGTTTTAAAATACCATGAATCTTTTTCTCTAGGATAGAATTAGAAAAAGTATTATGTACATCTACAAATTCGCCAAGACTGGGTGATTTGAAATTTGACTTTAATGTTTAAAAATCAATTTCTTAAGAATCTAATTTTTCAAATCCAATTGTCTAAACTCAGAATCAAAAGTGGATTTTATTTAATAAGTAGATTTTTTCAATAGCTATGTGGTTGAGATATTAACAATATATGCTCTAAGAACTGGAAAGTAAGGCAGACACTTACGAAACCCTTAACAAATATTTTGAAAGGACTGTGCTGAAATTGGTTGGAATACAAAGTGTGCCAATGAAACACAAAATAGAATAAAATGAACCTGGACTTTCACTGACTACAGAGGATATAGCTATGAGTTCTTTTTTCTTCCTCATCAATGTTTCTATTTATTAAAATATTTGCTATATTTACTAGTACATAAATCAAGATGCATCTGGTGGCTGCTAAAATTATAAAGGCATGATTTTTATGCATTTCAAAATCTCTCCACATTAAAAAAAAATTCTGTACCACTTTAAATATCGAGAACCAGTCTTATATAAAGGTACAGGGCGAAGGGCAGCTGCAGCTGAGGGGGACGGGGAGGGCACTGCTCTGATCACAGCACCTCTTATGTGTCTGATGAACGTCCTCACTGAAGCCACTTACAATCTAGTTTAATCATTTCCAAAACTGCAAATCATTTGCAGAAGTGACAATAAAAAATATAGCCTAGAAATAATATTTTCAAAATAGAAAAATATATTTTAAAGAAAGTCATAATAAATATCTCTCTAAACAGTATCTTCATATCTCTATAAAAACCTTTCTTTGATTTTTTTCCATAATATATAATGAATAGATCAGTTCATGTGAAGACAGACAGCAAATCTTTACCACTTAAGACAACATTTTCCTTGGTTAGACCAAAATGTTCCGATCAATGCTTTTTTCTTAAAAATAAATCTTAAAAAATAAAAAGTATAACTAATAACTCAGAAAACCCTCTCAATATTCAAAGTATTATAAAATAGTGTCATCTTTTTAAAATTTTCAGAATCTATTTGTTAAAATAGGATTAACATAGAATCCTTGAAATATTTTAAAAACTAAACAAATGTTCTAACATTAACTATTCACATTTTTCTAAATCTCTAAATTTGGATATTAAAATAATATAATTTCTCCCCTATTTTGCCAATGTGAAAATTCCTAGACCGAAGTAATTCTATTCTGACATATTATCTTTTTTGGAGATGATTTTGAAAGTAACAATTGGGGAATCGCTGGTTCTATAGAATTTACATTTTTCTTCATCGACTGGCTGATTCCTAGAAAGTTTAGATCTTTCCACATAGCAACTGTCATGTAAGACCAGAAAAACTCTAAGGTTTATCTGCTGTGCTGTTCAACTGGATCCAGATCAGATATTCTTATTTTAAAAGCTATATTTGATGTACGTTATATTCTATTTTTGCCTCAAAACAACTACCTTCTGATAAGAGAACACAGTATCCGATCACAGGGCGCTAAACAGAAAAGCAGCCGTCTGGGTTGGTGGGTTGCGTGGAGCAGCTGTCCTGTCCGCTACTCACTGCCTCTCCGGAAAAACTCTTAGTTTCAGATAAGTCTGAATTTACATAGAAAAGGCTTCTCTGTTTCTCATCATATCATAATTTTCTTCTTGTTCTAAACTTTTTGACTCCTGAAACCAGCAGATCCAATATTCAGTGAGTTAAAACAGCTCTTCTGTAAGGGTGCCTTATGGTAGCCTAACTTATTGAATAGTAAACTTATTTTGAATCCTTTACGTAGCACTAATGGGGGCTCTGCAGCTCATCTAATATTAACAGGTAACAATATACATTGATACATTGCATAATAATGGCATTACATCCATTCATGTATCTCAGACTTAAAACGCACTTATCATTTGATTTATGACTAATACATTTAGAATTATTATTAAGCATTTTACATGTTGAAATTGTAGCCTAACATTTTCCCAAAGCATGAACACCCACACTTTGTATCAATTATTATATCAAAGAGAGTTAATAAACTTGGTGCAATACTGTAGGTAGTATAATATGGAAGATTTCTTTAACAGGAATTATAATTATCTTTACAGAATTTATAGGATTTCAATTATATTCCCTTATTGTCTCTCAAACATAAAATTTACAAAAACCCCATATAGCCCAAATCTGTTGAGCACCTTTATCACAGACTTTACACTTGAATACTAAAATTATCTCCGATGTGTGTAATGCTGTTTACCTCACTGGAGTGTTTTGAAAGAAAAAGGCTTTTCATCATATGTGCAGTGACTCCCGAAGCCATGTACTTTCAAGGCACACGCCGGCACAGCGCCTTGGAACTGCCATTCGGATGTTCCCTTTCGGCGGGGTTGGGTGGGGGGAAGGATGGTGGTGGGCGCTTTCAGACAGGAAATCAGCATTGCCTTTCCTCTCGATAGATGAACTTCATTTTTAAATAGGTTCATTTTCTATTAAAGTGCTTGAATAAAATGTCTTGATACGTCAATTACCCACATCTTAAATCCACAGGGCAACTTCAGTTCACCAGCTTGACTTCTAGCGTTTGATCACAACTTGTTCATAAGCTCCAGATCCCACCCTAAAACAGCAGGGGAAAAAAACTTCAAAATTTTGAGCAGTACTGTTTGAAATTGTTCTAAGTAACCTTGCCCCCCCGAGAGACGGTGCATTAGGCATTTTTCTATTAGATTTCCACAAGGTTTAAGGTATCACAGATAGAAAAGACTTGAAATAGTAAATGTTTATTATTAATACACTGGATTAGTCTATGAACCTCTCACACTTATTCCCATAATAATCTGGTAACATTTCCCAATTCTTGACCTATCAACAAACTGCAGCAAGACGTACTCTTCAAGCACGTTTATATATAAATCCTAAAATCTGTCTCATGCAAGAGCATATCCTGACTCTGGCAGTGTATCAGGCCTTTCATTGAGTTGATGATGATGGTCTTCAGTTGTCACAGTAGTATGGTGCCTTAATGCATCTTTCTAGAAAGTGCGAAAATTCTTTTAGTCAATATGCATGTCTTTATATATGGTCAGTGTTGTAAATTATAGCTGTATAATGTAGATTTAAAGGGAAAATGATCTTGAAGAAGGGTTTATTTCTTCACTAGCTGGGTGTGGCAGACAGTTGGTTGTGCCCCCAAATCTATTCTCCCCTTCCTCATAGCTGTAGCTGGGTACAGGCTGCTGGGCTAGAGCCCGCACTTCCTAAACTCCCTCGTAGGTAGGTGTGGCCATGTAACTAAGTTTTCCCCTATGGAACACGAACAGAAGAGGTGTGTCAACTTCTGCCTCACCAGCTTGAGGGAAATTGCTTGCCTTGCACTGGCAGCAACCCAGCTTCGACAATGCAGGTCAGGAGGATGCGGAAGTAACAAAATGGAGGGTACTTGGGTTAGTGAATCACTTTTTGGGGCAAAAATGTCTCTTCAGCCTGGCCACTGTATTTTTGGGTCTCTTTGTTATAGGAGCTTAGCCTTTACTCTCGTATGCCAGGTATCAACTGATCTCTATTAATGAAATATGGAGAATACTAGAAACCTAAAATTTTGTGAACTTTGTGAACAAAGTAACTCTGAGATAGGCTATTTAAGTTAAGTAAAGGCCTCATCAACAGAAGGGTTTGTTATTGTTGATGCACTTAGTACCTTGGCCCTATGTTATAATGGAATTAGCACACATGTTCCTTTTATTATCTCTTGGTCTGGCAGGATAAAGGTTTTCTAAAGTAGCCTATAAAAGTATACAGAGCCTTTTTTTTTTTTTTTTGAGACAGAGTCTCACTGTGTTGCCCGGGCTAGAGTGCCGTGGCGTCAGCCTAGCTCACAGCAACCTCAAACTCCTGGGCTCAAGCAATCCTCCTGCCTCAGGCTCCCGAGTAGCTGGGACTACAGGCATGTGCCACCATGCCCGGCTAGTTTTTTCTATATATTTTTAGTTGTCCGGCTAATTTCTTTCTATTTTTGGTAGAGACGGGGTCTCGCTCTTGCTCAGGCTGATCTCGAACTCCTGAGCTCAAACAATCCGCCAGCCTCGGCCTCCCAGAGAGCTAGGATTACAGAGAGCCTTCTTGATGGCAGCTAGCTTTATATTTTGGGTGAAGATCGTTCTATCCTTTCCTTGGAGCCTGCTGGGCGATCGGGAGAGCTGAAGTGGTGGTGTTGCATGGAGGGGGATATTATTGCTTAGAAGTTATTACCAGGTACCCGTTTCCTCACCTGTCAAGATGTCAGAGTTTACTCTACTACCTACAGTTCGCTCCGAGTTTAGTAAGCCCAGCAGCAAGCACCATGACTCGTCTCTTCCCTTAATGGCATTTTAAGAGGAAATTCTAAAAGGTGGAAGTCAGGTAGTGGTTACTAATCCACCATGGACTGAGCTGAACTTTTCAGTTGATTGCTCAGAGACTCCTGTTCTGTTTTTCATTCTACAGAAGAAATGGGAACATCCTCAACAAAACGCTGGTGAACAACCATTCACAGCTACAGATAGTCAGAACTTGAAGAGACCCTAGTGAACACCACGGCACAATGGGTTTAGATGCCCCCTTAAATATGTTCCGCTTCTGACCATAATGGAGTAACAGGAACCAGAATTTCCCTCCTGCCTTAAATAATCAGAAAACTGGATAGAATATATGAAATGACAGTTTGTACACACTGGACAACAGGCGGTGCACGCCTGCAGTCACAAGAACAGGGAAATAAATGACGAAAGCCCCAGCTTGCTGCCTGAAGCATTTTCCTTCAGGAGCCTCCAGCCTGCAGCACAGGCAGAGCCCAAACACAGCCTGGTGGTTTCTCTGAGCCGAAGAGTCAGAGGTCAAAGCTCAGAGGGGGGCCGGATACTAGAATTTGTAGGTCAGAACACCAGAAGGAGGGGTGTGGGAAAATAATGGCTGGAGAATCCCCAAATTTGATGGTAACTGTAAATCCATAGATCTAAGAAGCTCAATGAACCTCAAACAGAATAAACCCAGAGAAAAACACACAGAGGCACATCATAACCAAACTGCTAAAAACCAGTGATAAAGAGAAAATCTTAAAAGGAGAGAGAGATAAAAGACAAATCACACACGGAGAAATAAAAATAGAAATGAAAGCAGACTTCTTGTCAGAAAAAATTAAATTTCCCCAAGGGAAAGCAAGCAGGTGTATGCAGGACCTCGTATTATGAGAAACCCTGGGCTGGCCAGGCTGTGCCCACTAGACTTAAAACAGATTACCGCAGATATTCCTTGCCAAGTCTCTATGGCTTGTTGCTTTGTTTTCTTCATTCTCATGAGTTCTCTTTCTGAACTATAATTCTTGTGCCTCTTCTGTCCCTAAGTAAATGATTCTGGTTTCATCTTGTGCCACCACAGTTTATCTCACAGAATAGATCTAATGCAAACACATGAGCTCCTCTGATAAATACCCGCTAGCTATTGAGAGCCTGTGTGTACAAGCAGTGCGCTGGGCACTTAACATAGACCTATCTCCACAATAACGGTGCAAGATAGAACTTTAGTTAGCGTATATAAAGTACTTGAGTGCTTACTGCATGCCACATACTGTTCTAAGCACATACATATCTCATTTAATTTAAACCTTATAACTCTTATTTTTTTTCCTTTTTTTTTTTTTGAACAGAGTCTTGCTCTGTTGCCCTGGCTAGAGTGCAGTGGCATCATCATAGCTCACAGCAACCTCAAACTCCTGGGCTCAAGCAATCCTCCTGCCTCAGCCTCCCGAGTAGTTGGGACTAGAGGTGTGCACGACCGTGCCTGGCTAACTTTTTTCTATTTTTGGTAGAGACTGGATCTCGCTCTTGCTCAGGCTGATCTCGAACTCCTGACCTCAAGCGATCTTCCTGCTTCAGCCTCCCAGAGTGCTAGGATTACAGGTGTGAACCACTGCGCCCGGCCTTAAACCTTATAATTTTTTATGAGATAGTTTCCATTATCATCACTATTTTACAGTGAGGAAACTGAGGCAGAGAGAAGTGATATAACTTTCCAAAGACACAAAGCTATAGGTGGAGGAGCTTGGTACTGAACCCCAAGCAGCCTAACTTCACAGCTGTGTTGTTAACCCCAGTGATGAAGTTCTCTTTTTGGTAGCAAGTGAGAGAGAGGATTTGCCAGGATCATAGCTAAGCTGGTTATTACGGTGAATCCAGAAAGGAAACTCATGTCTATCTGACTCCATGGCCCATTCTCTTTTCACTTTCGGCTTCCATGTACTGAGTCATTATTCTTACAGTCATTTGGGAAGGGGGTGGGAACGAGAATTATTTTCTTATGTAAATGCCTTTATATCCTAGGTTCTAGATTATCTCTCACTAGAAATTATCTAAATAACAACAACACTTACAGCTAGCATATATTGAGAGCTTTCTATATGTCAGGCACTGTGTTAAATACTTCACATAAGTCCTCTAATTTAATCCTCACAGATGCCCTATGAGTTAGGTAACTTATTTATCACTCTCATTTTACAGATGAGGAAAGAGACTTAGAAGGGTTAATAACATCAGTAAATAAGGGAAGAGCTAGGACTTGACTCCAGGCAGTCTGATGAGACAGCTAATGCTTTTGACCACTTACTATTTAAATTCCTTTGGTTACAACTGTATCTTTTGCTGTTCCTCTACATAAACGAATAATAGCTAGGGCTTACTGAGCACACTATGTCATTTACCTTTTTAAACCACCCCACGAGATAGGCATGGCTATCCCCACTTTTCGGTAGAGGTAACTAAAATTCCATTACAGTCAGGCAATTTACCTGGCCTCAAAAGTGGGCCGGCCAGGAGGTTAATCCAGGTCTACTTAATTCAAAAACGTACATTCTCTCCACCATTCATATCACTGTCCTCATAAACGTGGCTTTTCTATACCTCGTTCCCTGCTACTAGTCTCTTCTTGCTCTGCTCTACCCTGCAAATTTTGGCTGGTTACTTTTCTAAAATGCCAATCTGATAGGTCGCTTCCCGGCAAGAATGACCTATGGTTCTCCAGTGCACACATGTGAAAGGATAAACTCTTTGTTATGGCAAGTGAGGCCCTTTACAACCTGGCTCCAAGACACTTGCCAACCGCATGTCCCCAAACTCCCTTCCATATGCCTCTCTCCTCAGAACTTGTTTACTGGCAATTCTCAAAGTACGTTATATTGTTCATAAACCAGTAAGGCACAGTGGTGGAGTACAATGGGAGTCGGACTCCAAGAGACATCGGTATGAATATTGGTTTTACCACTTACGAGTTTTAAGGCCCTGGGCAAATTACTTCTTTGTATCTTTGTTTCCATCTTTAAAAAGCTAATTATGGTATGCTGTGAGCACTGAAAGAGACATTATAAGAATTAAATAATAAATATATATATGTGCTTGTGCCTGGCACATGAATAATAAATGCTCAGTGTTACCTATAATTATACCTTTAGATTCATTCTATTAATTAATTCATTCTATTAATATTTGCTCCTATTACCAGGAATATTTGTCTTCCCTATATTTGCCTAATAAGCCCCCTACTTATCTTTTACTCTCTCAAAGACTCCTCAATGTCAACTCTTTTTTTTTTTTTTGAGACAGAGTCTCACTGTGTTGCCCGGACTAGAGTGCCGTGGCGTCATCTTAGCTCACAGCAACCTCAAACTCCTGGGCTCAAGCGATACTCCTGCCTCAGCCTCCTGAGTAGCTGGGACTACAGGCATGCACCACCATGCCCGGCTAATTTTTTTCTATATATTTTTAGTTGTCCAATTAATTTCTTTCTATTTTTAGTAGAGATGGGGTCTCGCTCTTGCTCAGGCTGGTTTCGAACTCCTGAGCTCAAACGATCCGCCCGCCTCGGCCTCCCAGAGAGCTAGGATTACAGGCGTGAGTCACCGCGCCCGGCCTCGGAATGAATATACTCTTAATATTATGTTTTAGAAGATTTTTTAATGACATGGGAAAATACTCATTATGTAATAGGAAAGAGCAGAATATAAAAATTATACACAGGCTATTCTAACCCCCTTTCCTTCTGCCATAAAGTGGTAAGGGGGAAATCCACAAGGAATTGTAATATATCAAAATTTTAACAGTGGTTATTTCTGGGTGGTGGGATTGTAGGTGATTGTCATTTCTTCTTTATACTCCTGTATTTTCTAAATTTTCTAACATGAGAAGATATTACTTCTGTAATCTGATATGAAGCTTCCTTTCTAAAGGAAGAAGAGGGGATCAGAGGGGCTTCACTGAAAATGGAAGTCATCGTCTTTCTTCTCAACCTCCCCCAGTGTGATCCCTGGTCAGCACATGGTTCTGTACCAGCCCACACACCTACACTGGAAACCTGAGCCCCGACCCCCCCTCTCCCTTCCACATCTGATCAAGACAGTTTGTCACAGGCTTGCCAACTTCCCTCCTTTCTCGGATCTATAACTTTCTCTCGCCCCATGGTCCCTACCCTCAGGTCAGGCCCTCATCATGTCTCTCTTGGATTATAAATGTCCTCTATTTTGTTCACTTTCAGGAGGCTCTTTCTGAAACCCAGTTCTGATCACATCACTTGTGCATTCAAAATCATTCCACGGCTGCCCTGGCCCGTTCCTGCACACTTCAAGGTCTGGCCTCGCCTCCTTCTCTGGCTATTCTCTCTCTCCTCACTCTCCACCACGTATCCTGGAACAATCTGCCATCTCTCACCCCTTCCATGTCTGCATCAGCAGTTTGCTTGTCTTGCAGCCTGGCTAGCCCCTCGAGGGTTATAGAAGACCCAGTGTACACACGGCCTCTGCTGGGAACCCTTCCCTCAGCCCTTGAGCCTGGGCTGGTCCTCTCCAACACAGTCTCGCGGCACTCTGGGCAGAGCTCAGTCACAGTGCTTTACATTTTCTGTGTGGCCTTCTGGCTCCCTCGTTACACTATAAACCTCTTAAGAACTGGGACTGCGTCTTATTCCTTCAATTTTACATTTCCAGCACCTGGCACATACAGGACCCAACAAACACTTTCTGAAGACATGCCGAATGAAGAGCTCTATGACTAAGAAATCAGGGAATGAGTCTACAAATGTATCTGACCACTTGATCAATAGCTTGCTCATGTATTTAGGTGATGACATAAACGATAAGGCCAAGGAAGAGTCAGACAGGACAAATGTGTCCATCCTTCTCACCTTGCACCACATGTTCTGTACAAAAGATAAACAGCAGAGTTGGAATGCTCATTTCCCAAAAGCGACTGTATTGGAGAAAAGCAGCAAACTATACTGCCACGTTTCGGAATGGGGAAGGGTGGAGGAAATGACATACGGCTTGCTTAGAGACGCGTTTTTCCATTAGCAGCCCCCACCTCCATCTCGGTAAGTGGGTTTGGAAGCGTGGGTGGGGCGGAGACCCGAATGCGAAGAGGCTGCTGAGCCTGCAGAGGTGGGAAATGAGAACCCCTGCTCCTCCTGCTGCCGCCTAATTACAGCGACCTGACTGTAAACTGGGTGAGGGAACTGGTGCTAAACTGATTCAGTCCTTGACTTCCAGCCCCCAGCTGGACCGGCTGAGCATGGTACTAACCAAAGGAATAATTTACTTAATTGCATGAAACCGTCCTGAGAGCTAACTTAGCAAAACTGTTCTCCATTACCCAGCATGGCTCCCCTGTGAAGTGATGGTGAGCTGCTAAGAGCTCACTGGTAACAGGGCTGAACTGCCTGGTGCCCTGTAAGCAGCGGCAGCAAACCTGCTTTTGTATGACCCCTGAGCTAAGAATGGTTTTCACATTCTTAAATGGTTGAAAAATAATCAAAGGAAGAATAATATTTTGTGACGTGAAAATTAAATGCAAATTAAAATTAAAATTAAATTCAAATCTCAGGGGCCTTACAGTTTTATTGGAACACAGCCATATTCATTCATCTGAAACAACGCTGTTGCTTTCACACCACCAGAGCAGAGCTGAGTAGCAGAGACAGCGACTGTACGGCCCACAGAGCCATTTACTATCTGGCCCTTTAAGGAAAAAGTCTGTCAATCCCTGATTTAAAGGCTGGGGTAGGTCAGGGTCATATACAACAGCATTCCACAGCAGCTCGGGTCCCAGAATATTTAAAAATAATTTCCATTAATAAGGTTATCTTTAAAATCAAGTCCACTCCCAGAAACTCTGGCAGTTTGGGCTTCAAAATTGTGCCAAGTAGGATTCATATAAGATGCAGCTGTGAACTGAGTGAAGGCTCCTTTAGAAGAATTTGCCTAACAACATGTATTGGATGTTGGGCAAGGGGAGGGGGGAGGGGAGGGGAGGGGACGGGCATATGCACAAACAATGAGTGCGATGCGCACCTCTGGGGCAATGGACACACTTGAAGCTCGGACTTGGGGGGGAGGGAGGGTAAGGGCATCATACGTAACCTAATCATCTGTACCCCCATAACATGCAGAAAAAAAAAAAAACACATTAAAAAAAAAAAAAAAAGATGGGAATAGCGGGTTTTCTCCACCACAACTTCCAGCTTCCTCTGAATTCAGTGACTCAGGAGGAGCAGCTCACATCCCTTGAGCCCCTGCTGGGACACCCTGCCAGGGCACAGCCTGCCGCAGGCCTTGTCCCTGTTTCACACAGAAGCTCTCACGCAGAGTGGCCTCTTTCTAAGTACTGCCACCCGAATGAAGAGACAAGAGACTGCACCCCAAAAAGCAGTAGATGTAGTTTCCTGAACTTAATCAATATTCCTAATACATTTTCCTATTGGGGTTCTTTTGGCACCTGCTACCCTCCCTTGGTATCCTTTCTGAAGGCCGTGGCTAAGACAGAGAACTTGAGCCTGAGGCCTTGTCTTCACATCATGGTCAGGCAGGCTCGTCTTCCTCCCTAGATGGGAAGGTGGCCAAGAGCAGGCTTTGTGTCTGCATAAACAGAAGTGCTGGGGGACTCTGTGGCCCCCACCCAAAGTCCTCTAATCGGGCCTGAGTCACTGAGCAAGAACCAAGTAAAGAATGAGGGCTTCCCACAGTCCCCCTCTCCAAAAGCACAACATTTGGACATGATTATAAACCATTATGATTACTTTTACTACAAACACAAAAAAGTCTGGGTCCCGGTTATGGGAGCCTCCTTTTAAGAAATAGGAGAGACGTATGTTATAAATAAATAAATAAAATAAAACAAACATCTATGTTAAGTCCCAGAATTAATACGGCAGCAGAAAACATGGAGATGGGAAGGTAATTCCACCTCAAAGGGAATACTGTTTCCTATCACAATACTGAGAGAACTTGCTCATATGTGACATATGTGACAGTGAACTAGGGTTATCAGACAAGACTGCTAGTAGGCGGCCCCCTGGGGACTGGAGCCAGCCCAGGTGGCTCTGAGGGCTGAGGCTAACTATCCCAAACAACCACTAGGCAGCTCTGGCCTTAGTGGCTGCCTGTAAACACCCAGTGGTGAAGCTGCTCCGCATTCCTGAGGTTGTAGCTTCTGAACTAGTGCATCTCTGAATCAACCAACAGGCACCGTGCTAGAGCCATGTACTTTACCTCATGCATCCTGAAGGTCATCCTGGTAAACTGACTTCTTAAGGGTGAAACTTGTGGTTTAGCAGACTTACCGAGTCCAAGGGAATAATGTATGATATGGATGGTGTCTCCTCTCACAGACTGGTCTCTAATTGAGGCTAGTGTAACAGGACCTGTTTTTCTTAGGACTGCCACCAAAAACACGGACATAGCGAACTGAGGCAAACAAAGCATCAGAGAGCAACTCCAAACAGCAGGTTACTCAAAACACACCAAGGAAAAGTGGACTTTTGTGAGGGCAAAAACAGGCGGTAGGGACAGGAGAACAAATGAATAGGACCGTTTAGATGATTTATAAATGGTCTCACCAGTGTCCTCTGCTGCAGGAGATTGATGTGCTCCTCCTCCAAAAGCTGGGGTCCACAGACTTGTTTACTGGGGAACCAAGGAGTCACCTCCAAGGACACAAGTCCATTATTTTCAAACCTTAATTAACTGGAACCTAATTAGGACTTTTGAGGGGTTTTTTTCCTAGTTAAAAGGAATTTTTTTTTCTCTCTTAAGTCAGTATGGTGTAAATGGAGAAAAAGTGAAAAAAGAGCTATTTGGATTTCTTGCATATAAGCAACTCATTTAACCTTTAGGGGCTTCAGCTTCCTAGTTTATAAACTGAGGGGGCAATGTGATATTAATGTCCAAAGTCATTTTCAGCAATAAAATTCTGACTCTAAGACATGCCAAAAGATCGTCATCTGTCAATAATCTGTGATCATTCTTCTATCTTGACTACCATACCCTCTTAGTACAAGTTGGGATCACCTGACAGTCTTTTGTAGTTTTTAAGAGTATTTCATATAGTTCATTCAATTGAAGGTTACAAAAACCTGATGGGCAGTAAGGTCTCTAAAATGCTATAACAAAAGCCCTTTCAGTTGATGAGCTTTAGCAGCAGTTGGTTAGTTATTCTAGAGGTTAGGAAAAGAAGGGAACCATACAGAAGAGATACATACATAACTAAGCATTTTAACTTATACACATGTACATTCATTCGCTAATTCTTTTAACGTAAGGCTTTTTTAAAAAAGAGTATTATGCTAATTGTATTTCTACATAGTCTTTTCTGAATAAATTCTACTCATAATTCACTGTCTATTACTTATCATTTTTGTTTCTTTTTTCTTTTTTGAGACAGAGTCGCATTCTGTTGCCCGGGCTACAGTGCCATGGCGTCAGCCTAGCTCACAGCAACTTCAAACTCCTGGACTCAAGCGATCCTCCTGCCTCAGCATCCTGAGTAGCTGGGACTACAGGCATGCGCCACCATGCCTAGCTAATTTTTTATATATATATTTTTAGTTGTCCAGCTAATTTCTTTCTATTTTTTTAGAAGAGACGGGGTCTCACTCTTGCTCAGGCTGGTCTCAAACTCCTGAGCTCAAATGATGATCCACCTGCCTCAGCCTCCCAGAGTGCTAGGATTACAGGCATGAGCCACCACGCCCAGCCTATTACTTACCATTTTTGTTTCTTTAAAAGAGAATGAGAACTTGTTTATAAGGCAATTTGAGTATAGGATGCTTCCTGATTTTATGATTTTCCGTCTTTTACAGTTGTCTTACCTAAACAACTGAATGTTTAAAGACTTATCCTTACCTATGTTAACATTTAACTTAGTTTTTATAAAAACCGCTCTCTTTTTTATGTTTGTATTTGATTAGTTTACTTAATATTTAAACTGCATAATTACAACATGTACAACTGGCATAGCCAGGTTTGGGAACACACACACAATTCCCCCGGTGGCAGCAGAGGGAGCAGGGGGTGCTAGACAGCCTGTATGGTGTGCACAGGCCTGATCACTGTGCTTTGCAGAAGAAGGATGAGCACTGGCAGAGATAACTGTGAGGCTGGACTGTAGCTGGGGGAGGGAGGTCAAGGGTAGAGAGACAGATTATGGCTCATTAGCATCTAGTTAGTAGTTAAAATCACGAGAGTAGAGGAATTCATTCAGGGTGGGAATGTGGACAGAGAAAGAAGGAAGGTGGGGTAGATCCTAGGGAATGTCAATCTTGAAGTGGTGAGCAGAGGAAGAGGCTTCTGCAAAGGGGGCCAGCAGGACATTATTGCAGATGTACAAAGAGAAACAGAGAACAAGGAGGTGGGCTTCAAAAAACCCAGAGCAGGACAGAAGTCTAGGAAGCAAGAACTGTAAAGCGACCTTGGACTTGACAACCAGGTGGCTACTGGTAAGTGAGAATCAGAGTATGTTTACACCCCCAGAAGTGATTTCCTTGAAGGAAGGAAAGGAGATATTCTGTAATCTCTGATGCCTTTGGTCCCTCTTTTGCCGCCTGTTGTCTTCTTCATCGTGCACTGTGCCTCCTGTGTCCCCATCAGCATTCTCACACGCACAGGCCTGCTTGGGCTGCCTGAGCCCAGGCCCAGGAAGGAGGAGTGGGAGAGCTCCAGAAGCTACCCTGACTCTGCCAAGCACAGGCAAGACAGATCATTCACTGTCCCAAGAGCAGTTAATTTATTCCTAGGCCCAGGGTAGCACCTACATGCAACGTCCACCAAGAAGCATTTGTGCAAGTTTGTTGCAAAATATAGGATGAAATCAGAACTTCAATAAGAAGGCTTTGAAACAAGGCCTTTCAGATCTCTCTCAGCTGAAAGGCTTGAGGAAAGAAGTCTCCATGAGGCGAGCTGTGCCAAAAACCTGATGAAAAGCTCCACCAGCCAATCCCAGCAGCCGCTGCTGCCTGCCTCATTTTTCAGAAACGGAGACTTCCCTCAGCACACAACAACCAGGGAAGGAGAGTTTGCATAAGAAACATAAATGAAAGAGAAAAAAATTCCATGATATGAAACACAAGCTCCACTCTGTAATGTACTGACAAGCAATGAAAAAAGAATTCCTGGATCCCAACAGCTATCAACTGTCACACATGGAACTTCAGCCAGGTTTAAGTGACAGCTGCCTGAGTCCCAGAGGCCGGTCAGCATGGCTGTGATATTTGAGAATCAATCAACGCCATTCTAGGCCAATGTGCTCTTCAACAGCCAACATTCTACAGTCTCCTCAGTTCTCTGCTTCTTTTGATAGTAATCTGGAATTTATAAACAAATAACTTTTTGGAAGATGAGGGATAAGAAGAAATACTTCTTTTAAGCCTGAGGATCAGATACTGGCCAGCTGCCTCCTAAATTTCCATATCCCCTGTTCCCGCCTCCATTAAAATGGGTTTGGGGGAGAACCCTGAGGTGAGGATCACATACTGGACACAGCCTTACCAGGGAAGACCAGCTGGGGGTTTTGGTCACAGAGACACCCTCCCACAGAGGCCACCCTTTTGCCTGGGCTCACATCATTAAGCCTTGTGTGCCTGTGGAGCTTGGACCGAGGGTGGGAGTTAGTTCCTACTGGCCTCAGAGAACACGGTTTCAGTGGAGTGCCTGGGGCAAGGAGAGGAAGGAAGAACCCAGGGCTTCCATGCTGCCTCTCGCCTACACTGGGATCACTGGTTTCACTGAAAAAAATACTGACCTGGTCCAAACGAAGTGCACCGTCTACAAAGCGCTGTTGACGTAACTGCTGTGCAATTCTGTGGAGATTCAAGACAGCCTGGTGTACCTCCTCACTGTCGTGCTCTGGTGAAATGAGGGGCAGCTCCTTCCCAGGGATCTTCTCAGTTGGGCTTTCAATCATGCTCTGTGCGTGCTCATAGCTCAGTTTGGTGCAGGAGCGGATGATGGTCCGGCCAAACCATTCACTAAGGATCTGCAAAGACAGATTGTGAGGAAATCGTGAGGACAAATGTTTTTCAAATTTTTTTTCATTCAACCATTCATCCATACACATTCAACAAAAATTAACTGAGCCAGTGTTGACTTTGACTTTGTACTTAGAATGGTGTCAGGTTCTGGCTAGGCATACAGATGAATCAGACACGGAAGCTGCTGCCCTCAGGGAGCTTGGTCTCTACCAGGCATGGAATTAATTCAACAGGAAGCAGAGGTCTATGGACGGTCCCCAAGCACACCGGTGACACAGGGAAGGCCAAACAGGAGACCTGAAGTGAAGGGCCTGTTGGAGGCCTTTTCATTAGTTTGGGTAAGTGGTCATCAGTGTCAACACCGGGGGGGGGAAGAAGGGATAGCTGCCAAAGATGTGACCGACGGGGACTCTGTGGGCTTGGCTCAGATGTGGGGTAAGGGAGAAGGAGCAGGCAGGGCCACTGACGGAAACAGGGAACACAGGTGGAAAAGAAAAACCAATTCCAACTTGTTCTATTTGGGGTACATGTATAGAGGCAAAAGTCTAGAACAGGGTTTCTCAACCCTAGCACTATTGGGCTGAATGATTCCTTGTTGTGGAGGACTGCACTGTGTATTATAAAATGTTTAGCAGTGTCCCCGGCCTCCACTTCATTCCAAACTCAGTCAGTCCTCCTCCTACGTGTCCACGTCACGCTGGACAGTTTGCCTTCGGCATGCTCAGGGAAGGTCAGTTTCCACTCTATTCCATTCCCTCTTCCACACACTTCACAAGTGGTCTGGCGGATTCCCTGAAGCATCCAAGTCACAGGATATGCAGCCTCCTGGGATCTGTGTCCTTTTTCCCTGGCCGATGCTCCAGCACAGGGTAACCATGGCACCCTGACTGGGCATCTGTTTTCATGTAAACTGGTGGGTCAAAAACTGCTTTAAGAATATAGTGAATGCTCCAGGCTCTCCTCCCTGAAATATTTATGCACAAAATTTAGCAGCTAGTTCCACAAGGTTCCTAGACACCCCTCTACCCCCAGGTCCATGTCACCTGGCTCTGAATACATCTTGGTTGCTCCTGCTCAACCCTGTGATTGCTGAGCCCTGACCAGGGCCACCTGTAATCCTGAGGCATTCTTAAAATTGATTACCTGTAATTTGCCTCAGATCAGCAGCTTACCACTCCTTACCAAACCTGCTTACAGCCCCACCGGCAACACACTATCAGTTAGTTTGAGCCACTTTTTTTTTTTTCCCTAATGGGCACGTCTGCTCCTCTGTTTCCTTACACTCAAGACAGATATGCCTTCTTAACAGCACCCATGAACACCACAAAATATGACACTACAGTGGAGATGATAAGTTTCCTGTAAGCTCTTTCACCTCACATTAGCCCTCTCCCCTTAATGCCTGCACCCCAGAAAATCTGTCTCAACCTTCTTTTTCAACATACAAAGAGCTGAGGTGGAAGCTTGAAGAGCCATCAGGAACTTCCTGCTCAGTGACAGAGGCCTCTGGCAGCAGAAGCTACCCTGCCTAACACAATCCAGTGTTTCTGGGAGTCACATCTGACAGATGTACTAAAAAAATTCTTAGGCCAGGGAAACCATCTTCCGGGAAAGGCCAGCAGAAAAGAAAGGATGCCTGTTGCTTCCTGACAGAGAAAGGTAGCAGGAAAGTGAAGATCCAAATGGAGGGGGTCCCAGGAGCAGCCGGCCTCACAGTATGGAAGGCGGACCTCTCCGGATGGAACACCTCATTAATTTCCAAATTGGAAACTGTATTCACATCAACACCCGGTCCATAACCAAGGCCAGTGGCAGAAGACAAAAGGGCAGAGTTTTTCATGGAAAAAGTAAAAAGTCCACAAGGAGATTCATAAATAAAATCCTTCAGAAAGAAGATCAAGTCCTTCCTCTTTCCTTTACTTCATCAAAGGATTGGGGTCACTCCCTTCTGCAGGCAGGTGAGTTTCCTGCACACCCTCTAGAATATCACTGTTTAGAATGTCAGATTAAATGTAGCGCCAACATCAACTAAAGGCACATTACTAGAAAAATATCTGGCTAAAAAGGAGCACCTAATATCTACTAAGACATCATACTTCAAGACCTACTTACTGTACTAAGTAAGACTGAAAATAGTATAACACCATTAGTATCGTATTCTTATAACTACTACCTTCTAAAATCTCCTTAACATTCCCGGGGGAATGCATTGTTTGGCCCATCTTACAGTTGAAAAAACAGGCCAGGGATTTGTCAAAAGTCATACAAACTCCTAAGTGGCAGCCAAGACCAGATCCAGGACTAAAGACTTAGACTCAAAATCTAGTGTTATTTTTATTGTATTTCAGCTGAAGGTCATAAAATAGACAAAGATAGATGACGAAGTAAAAGAAACCAAGTATATCTCAAATACATATCAATTTTCTATATTTAACTAAATATTTTATATTTAGTTGGTTGAGTTGCCCCCTGTGACAATATATAATCACAAATGTCTAGATTAGAGAACAACGCTCATATGATCAAAATGTAAGAAATACGCTAAAAATGGATTCTTCAGAGTTTATTGACAAAAATCTGGGTACTGGCTTAAAGAATGCATAAATGTCCAAGATTTTCTTGTGGGTGTTTAAAAAAACTTGGTGGGTATAAAAAAAAGTTGGAACAGTGTTTCTATAGCTGACCACACCTGCTCCAGAAAGTAAGACATTCCAAGAGATTAAGCAAAATTGCAAAGCTTTCTCTACTTCACCTCCAGGTGAGACTGGCAGCCACACAGTAGTAGTAGTGACACAATGCTGTTGAACCTGCTCTAGCTCCTTCTAAGTCCAAGCCCTGTTGCCAAGAGAAGCCACCACTACATGCAGCCACTGCTGCAGCCTCAGGTTTCAGCCACACAGGCTTCAGACGCCCTCCTCTCCATTCACTGGGTTATTGATGCTGGGCTACTCCTTGCTCTGCTGGCCTTCTCTGGTTCCCAGACCCTCCCATCTGGTTCCAAACTTTGTCCCCCACCCCTTGCTTCAGGCTTTCCTTGCCAGCGTCTTGAACAAGCACCATCCCTCGGACATGAGTCTGGAATCTGACCTCTCAGTTCATGCATCTTGACTGTGGGTAAGAGATACTCATCCCAGGAGCAACCAACCAGGGCTACCTCTCATGTGGTCCCTTGGTCTGGGGAGGGTGTTTGGATAACCACAGTACAAGGAGTGTGGTTAGTGGGCCTTACTCCACAGCTGTGTTCGTAGTCCAAACCCTCATACTTCCTACGTGGCGTGGTCTGTGCTGAGGCCCAGTGCCCCTCCTGGACCATGCGCCTACTTCACACCTGCTCTCCAGCCCCTCATGCCAGAGGCCTGGGTCCCAGATACTGCCTCCAATAGAAACCCAAAGGGTCAACTGAGTTGCAGAGTCTGCCACTTTCTAGTGCTTCTTTTATGACCCTCATATTTTAGAAGCTCATTAGATCAGGCAGCTTTTTATTTCTTGGGTCTAACCCTGGCAGGGATAATTCAGACTCACAAGTTCTTTTCTGTTGACTCAGGTTAGTTTTCTTCTATGGGCTTTTTTTTTTTTTTCTATTTAGTTAAACTTTCACAAAAATAAGCATTTATAAAAATATAAAAGTTACACATGTTTTCAAAAAAACATTAGAAAATTTAAAAAAGTAGAAAAAATTACTCACGGTCTTACTACCCAAACACAACCATTACTGGCATTCTATTTCCTTCTGGTCTTTTTCCATTCATTTTTTTCTCTATGTATGCTCCCACCCCCCACTAAAATATGATTGCTGGCACACTGTATTCACAATTCCTTCTCTGTAATTCAGATAGTGTTCGCCTCTTAAATCTTAAAAAGAAACATTTTACCAGATATTTAGGAACCATAAAAACCAAATGTACTGTGTGTAACTTGTTTTGATTGAATTCAGACAAATCAATTGGAAAAATCAGAGAAATGTATCATGGACTGGGTTTTGGATGACAGCAAAGCATTAGTATTCATTGTTAGGTGTGCTAATGGCATATGGTTATATGACAAAATGCCCACAATTTTTAGAGTTGCATATTGAAATAGGTATGAGTGAAATGACTTGTCTGGTTTGTTTTAAAATACTTTAGCAATCAAAAAATCTTGATAGTACCTGAATCTGGGAGATGATGCTTTTATATGGGACACCATTTTTACTTAAAGAAACCACTGACACAAAAACTATAGTTATTTAGACTTGGATATTTGGCACTTCGAGAAAACAACTTGACATCGTTTATTGCCAGTGATAAAGTTCAAACTTTCACAAAAATCAGAATTTTGGAAACCCTGTATCTGACGTATGAGCTTGATGGTTTCCTAATACCTAAAGATGTCTCTGATAAGATGTGATAATATAGTGGCATTAACAAATGTGATTTTTTGATATTATATAATGAAATGTGTACAAATTTAGAAGACTGGCATAATAAGCCAATATTTCTAAATGATATTTTATAACATTAAGAAATCATACATGGGTAAAAGAGCCATTCAAAGTTAAAGACAGACCAACGGATTTTTACGTAACCTAGTATAAAAAAAAAATCAACTGATATCGTATTAGTCTGCTAGGGCTACCATAACAAAATATCACAGACTGGGTGGCTTGAACAACACAGATTTATTTCTCATGGTTCTGGAGGCTAGAAATTCATGATTAAGGTGCCAGCCAATTTGGTTCTCCATGAGGGCTCTCTTCTTGGCTTGCAGATGGCCACCTTCTTGCTGTGTCCTCCCATGGTAGCAGGGAATACAAGAGAGTGCAAGTACTCTTTTTTTAATCTTATTGGATCAGGACCCCATCCTTATGACCTCATTTAACCTTTATTATAGGCCCTTCTTATAGGCCCTATCACCAAATACAGTCACGATGGGAGGGTTCAACATACGAATTTTGGGGGGACACAAATTCAGTCCACAGAAGGTATGGTTTCAGATTTTAGATTGCAATTAACTTTTGAGAAATAATTTGTTAAATTCTGGTGTAGTACAAAGATGACTATCCACAATTATCTGGAAAAGTTATCAAAGTGCTCCTTTCTTTTCCAACTACTTATCTATCTGATGTTGGACTTTTTTCGTATACTTCAACCAAAACAACTTATTCTAACAGACTGAATGTAGAAGCATATACGAGGATCCGGTTTAATGTCTTCTTTCAGACAGACATGAAGGAGAGTTTAGTAGTTGCTACATAGACAGTGGGGCCTATAAAGCCAGAAATATTTACTATCTGGTCCTTTACAGGAAAAGTCTGCCAACCCCTGATCTAGGTGATTCCTCCACTTCTTTCCTATATTGGATATTGTTTCCTGGGTCCCATGTCTTCCTCTTTCTTGATTCGCTTCTCCTTCATTTTGGTGAAACACATCCTCTGGCAGCTTCTCGCGAAAGGGTGGATGAGAGGTACATTTTTTTTTGATTCCTTGCATGTCTGAAAATGTCCTTTCCCACCCTCACATTTTACTGACAGCTTAGCTGGGTACAGAATTTTAGCATGGTAATCACAGTCTTTCAGAAATTAGAAAGCTTTGTTTTACTGTCACCTAGATTCTAGAGTTGTGGTACAAAAGTCTGCAGTTATCTTGATTTCTGATCTATTGTATGTGGCTTTTTCTCCCTTCCTTAGAAGCCTACAGGATCCTTTCTTTGTCCCCAGCGTTCCCAAATTTTATGACGATGTGTCTTGGAGATGATGTGTCTCCACCACTGTGCTAAGCAGTGAGCTCTTTCAATCTCAAAAGTCATACCCTCCAGTAATGGGGCATTTCCTAGAATTATTTTATTGATCATTTCTTCCCCTTTGTTTTCTTTGTGCTCTATTTCTGGAATTCTCATGGAACAGATATCGGGTATCTTGGACTAGTCCTCCAATTTTCTTTTCTATCTTTTCTATCTCTTTCTGGGACAACTCCTCAACTTTACCTTCCAACCAGAATCTTAAATCTTCTTCATTTCTGCTACCCTGTTTTTAATTCCCAAAAGCTCTTTTTTTTCTTCCAAATGTTTCTTTTTTAAAGTATCTAGATCTTGTGATATACTTTCTCTTTAAAAAATTCTCTAAAGATATAAATGATAGTCTCTTTTCCCTGGTTAGTGTGTTTTGTTCTAGTTGCTTTTTTCCTGTTTGCTTTGTCTTCCAATTTCATATTAGAGGCTTTCCTTTTGGTTGCGTCTTCATACATGAAAGTGAAATCCCAAAAAGCTCTGACTGTGTGGATGGAGTTCATTGTCCCCGCAAGGGACACAGCTGAGTTGTTGGTTGGGAAGTCCTCAAGGTTAGTATCTTTAAGTCTTTTTATTCACTACTCAGATTCCTCAGAGAAAGATTTCTCATTGCCTGACTCATGGGTATAAGTCTGCCTACCACAGTTCTGGGGTTGGCAGGGAAAAGAGAGCTGGCACCCTTACCATTCAGTACTCAACATTCACTCAATTGCCCCTAAGTTACCATGACCAACAAGTGTGTTTGCCGTTCTCTAGTTCAAACATCCCTTAGCCTACTTTGTCCAGAGAGTAAGTTTCTGGTCTTCTATTAAGTTATGGAAAAGGCAATCTTTTTAAATACACTTTCAACAAATACTGTTGTTAGCCTCATTTCCCCCCACCCCTCCCCCACCTTCTAGAGTTATCTGGTGGTGTCAATTTCTGAATTTTCTTAGGGTTCTGCTATGTAAATTGGGTTGTTTCTTGGCTTTCTCTATTGCTGGCTCAGGATTCAGCTTTCTCAGGACTGCTAAGTCAGTTACCACTCATCCATCTGCTACCCAGCTTCCAAAACTTTGTTGCTGTTGTCTCTTCTCCCACTGTCTTTGTCCTTGCGGGTTTATGTCTTTAAAAAAAAATCTCTTTACTGTTGTTTTAGTGAGGTTTTGGGATGGAATGAAAGTAAATGTGGGTATTCGATCCTCCGTCTTTATTTGGAACCTCTTTATAATTAAATATTTTTTTTACTTCCATTTAATATTACAGCACAAACATTTCCCATGTTCTTCCTTGGTCTCTGTAAACAGCTTTAATAATTGCATAATATTCCATTGAGTAGGTACCATGGCTTACTTAATCACGACCCTATTTTCTGGAGTGTGGAGTTGTTTCTGTTGGGGGAAGGGACTAGTTTTTCCTGGAGTCATCTTCCACTTACCTCCCTCATTCATCCCTGTGTCGAGGATTGCCTGCTGATATTCTTCTCCCTCTGCTCTTAGTCCATGGTTTCATCACTTTGTGCCTTTATTATGGCACTACCTTGCTAATTTGTCTTCGCACCTCTGGTCATCCTGCATAATGATGCAGCACTAATCTTTCCAGAAAGTTACCTTTCTCATGACACTTCAGAGGAACCCTAACACCTGCAATTCATTTGTGACTGGCATTTGAGACTCTCCACAGTTTGATTCTACCCCATCTATGAAAACTCTCCCCCCTTCCCCAAGGGCTCTGACCTCCTCCTACCTGCAGCTCAGGCAACCCTTCCTGCCTTTACCAATCCACACTCACTGCTGCTGAAAACCTATATCCTGCGCTAAGCCTCTCCCACATTGCTTTGCTTACCCACTTTCTTCCTTTGCCTAATAATAGACAAGAAACAAGTCACTTGTTACAAAGTCCTTAGGCCCAGTCTTGCCTCCTAAGTGGGACTGATGGCTCTTCCAAGGTAGGGGCTCTTATATTTCTTCTCTGGCTCCCTTGCCCTATCACCATGGCACCCCAGCCCAGTGCCAGGCACACAGCAGTGCTTACCCAAACTCATGGAATGGAATGATGGGAAGCAGAGAAAGGACAACATGTAAGTTGTTACCTTGCCTTCTGGAGTCAGCGTCCAGATCACAGAGAAGGTCAGCTTGTCAGTCATGGGGTTGAGGCTGCACAGCTCCTCACACAGCAGCCTGGGAAGCATGGGGACCACCTGCAAACAGAGGACAGGCCCGTGAGCACCTTTCTCCAGTCTGCGGGAGTTTGTCCCAGGCTTAGGAGGAGTGCAAAGGGCACAGTTTTGGTGAACAGCTTCAGCTTTTCCAAAGCAAGCCAAAGATGGAGGCGGCTCTGTTGCTGAAGACTCCGCAGAAAGACCATCCTATCTCATACTTTTCCATGAAACTCTAGAGTCAAAGAGGAATGTGAGCTGGGAAAGTGAGAAGAGCTGGTGACAGAAGTTAAAAAAATACACTGTGGCAATGAAAAAGAGCTACACTTTACTCATGCTACTAAAACTGAAGCTCTAGACTTTAGCTGTACTTTTGGATACAATTATTCCAACTGAAGGATGTACTTATGAACTCAAGGGTTGAGTGTAAACTCTTAACAGGGGTTTCATCAAAGGAAAATCAAGCTATTGTTGAATCAGTTCTTTACTAATTGAACAAACCATAATTTACATGTTGGAACACTAACAGAATACTCTAATAAAATATCACTATAGCATTAAAACTGAAAGGGTAATAAATCCAGCTTTCCTAGATGAACACTGGTCAACTAGTCACCCATTTTGCAGTTTTTTAAGCCTAAATGATTTCTTCTCCTTATTAATCTTTCTACCCCATAATAAACTGAGTCAATGGCATACCCCCTTTAAATTTTTTAACTTGCTTTCAAATGATGACTTACAATTATCCCAGAATGTTATTTGTTTTTTTTCTAAAATTCCAAAGATTAAATGAGTATCTCTACCTATCGCTCTTGAAGACACTTCAAACGCTCTCCTACCTACCTTTAAATCTATTTCTCCTCCCATATTTTTCTTGATTAACAGCATTACCATTCACTCCACATCTCAAACCAAAAACACCAGCAGTAACAGCCATTTACTCAGCACATTTACTGCGGCCCTACTTGGTTTGCAGTATTGGCCATGGGTAATGCTTCAATCCCATGCTAACTACTTGAGAAGTGACAGGCAAGAGGGCAACTATGCTGTAGTTAAGGCAAATTTAGCCAATTAGGCTGGGCGCGGTGGCTCATGCCTGTAATCCTAGCACTCTGGGAGGCTGAGGCAGGAGGATCGTTTGAGCTCAGGAGTTTGAGACCAGCCTGAGCAAGAGCGAGACCCCGTCTCT
>CAUYRB010115529.1:0-18826 GCA_963574695.1 Propithecus perrieri | reverse complement strand
AAAATAGAAAGAAATTAATTGGACAACTAAAAATATAAAGAAAAAACTAGCCGGGCATGGTGGCACATGCCTGTAGTCCCAGCTACTCGGGAGGCTGAGGCAGGAGGATCGCTTGAGCCCAGGAGTTTGAGGTTGCTGTGATCTAAGATGATGCCACGGCACTCTAGCCCAGGCAACACAGTGAGACTCTCAAAAAAAAAAAAAAAAATACAGAATGCTTCACTAATTTGTGTGTCATCCTTGCGCAGGGGCCATGCTAATCTTCTCTGTATCGTTCCCATTTTAGTGTATGTGCTACCAAAGCCAGCACTACACAGCTACTATTTAAAGAGTTCTTATAATGTGCTAAGCACTTCACTTACAATACGTTGTAATCCTCACACCACCCCTCAGCAGTAAATGAAGCCTCAGATTTGTGAATGGTTGGTCCAAGGTCACACAGCAAATAAAAGGGACACCAGAGCCCAGCCCCTCACCTCTACTCCTGGGCCTCCCTTACCTCTCGAGCAGGGGAGCCATGAAGTCTCTGATGGAGGGGTGGGGGGGACTGGGTTCCATGGACACATGTACCCCCGCGCACATAGTGCCCGGCCTGCCTCCCCTGACCCCGTACCATGGCTCTGATTGTGCATACTGGGCGTCCGGTGCTGCATCCACTGGGAGGGGGCCCCGAAGCCGGCCCCTGTGCCAGCTGAAATCCGGACTCGGTACACCTTGTTTGGCTGAAGCAAGTTCAGCGTAAGCTGTGTCTCATTCCCTGGCACCTCGGTGGAGAAAATCTGATCTGCGGGGACAGCAAATATGGATTGCTGGGTGACCACCTGAGGACCATGGCCCCTAAATTCCCCTGCGCTGACTCTTCCACCTCAGATCCTGGTTCCTCAGTGCCCACGGGAGCCTGAGGCCCTCTCAGGACTGACCCCTCCGTGCCCGGGCAGACTCCACGGCTCCAGGGTTGATGCTCGAGCCTCCACCCCTGGCTGATGCAGGCCATCGGCCCTGGCTTGTTGTGGGGAGAGTTACGGCACACTCTGTCCCCCCTCGCCCCGTCCCCATGAGCTGTCAATGATCAGGTGCAGGCACAAGGGGCTGGCCAAGAAGGCCATCAAGCGCCACTAGCTTCCAGAGCCCTGACAGCCACCACATACCCACTTCCTTGCCCTTCCCTCCCTCTAGCCCTCACCCTGGCCACCCAGCCACTCTCCTGCCCCTAACTCTTTATCCTTTTCATGACCCCTCCCCCAGATGACCTACTTCTGCCCTAACACGCCTGCCCCAGTGTCGCACTCTCCCATTCCCGGGAGCACACCTTTTGCTAAGCACTTAGCATCCCTCCTCTGCTTTGTGAGCTGGAAGGGACTCCAGGGATTACCTAGGCTACCTGCCTCATTTCCCAGATAAGGAAACGGAGGCAGGGCCTCAATAGGGCCTCACATGCTGCAGCTGTAGAGGAAGTGGGGCTAGAAGCCAGGCCTCCCTCTGTCTCTCCCCAGCCCTTTGTCTTCCCTTTTCACTCCTGCTGCCCCTGCCCCCAGCCTGCACTGATCATCCCTGCCCCACCACTCAGCTCAACTTCCTGACTCCCCTACGCTGCTCTGCTCAGGTCTCCAGCGGCTCTGACCAACCCTTCAGGCTGACCATTCCCAAGCATGCCTGCACCCTGCCCCCACTCACCTTCCTTTCCCAAACCATACTCTATCTTGTACTTCACCACCTGCCCATTGCTCAGGCTGGGGGGCAGGGGCAGCCACGCCACCCTGATGTCCGAGGGGTTGGGGCTGGACAGGGAAAGCTGGGGTGCTGCACTGGGGACTGAGACAGAAGAACATCAGCGTGAGCTCTGCTCCACCAACATGGAAGGTGAGGCTCAGGAGTGGTCTGAGACTTGCCCAGGTCACTGAGCAAGTCAGAAGCAGGCCAGGACCAGGATCTGAGGGAGAAAGGGAGCCTCTCAGGGGAGCCCCAAGATGGAAGATGAGGCGACATTTTTCCCACCCTGAAGCTGGAAAGTTTGGGGGCGTAATCTTGTGATGAGTTAAGGTCACTGGTCCCTAACCCAACTGGATGGTATGTGGGTGTCAAGAAGAACTGCATGATATGGGGAATCACAAGACCTCGGCTCAAGTCTCAGCTGTACTACTGACCTTGGGCAAGTTGCTCTCATTTTCTGGGCCTCAGTTCCCCAACTGTAAACTAGGGGGAAAAAACCCTGCCTATGCTCTTACAGGGCACAAAAGATGACATGAGGCAGGTAAAGGTGCCCTTACATTAGTAAAGACAAGGTCAGCTACTAGCCCCAGGGAGTTCTCTGGGCCCCAAGCTGCCCACTGCAGGTCCAGAGGCCCTACCATCATCCAGCGTGTGGACCAGTGCTGGGGTGGAGGTGCGGCTGGCCCCCAGCTGGGAGTAGGCCACCACGTAGAACTCATAATCCGTGTTGGGTTCCAGGTCCCGAACCTGTAGCTCGGTGGTGTCATTATTCACTGCAAACTGGTATTCCACATTGTCCATGCCTGGAGTGATAACACAGGGGACAAGGGGACTGTCATAGGGCCACCATCAGCACTGGCCAGTTGGAGTCTGTCTAGGAATCCTTCATATCTACCTGGTCTCTGAAATAGTCCATTTATGGTTAAATCATCCCTGATAATCTGAGCTGGAGAGTGTAAATTCCTTAGGCTTCTCATCTCACTGTATGAATTCCCCATTGGTTAGGAAGTTCTTTCTGGTGTCTAATTGAAATTACTCCTGCTGCAGTTAGTTAATTGGGGCGGGAGGTGGCTCCAGAACCATCAAGGCATTTTCCCTGGAAGAAGCATCCTTTCCCTTCTTTCCCATAACCACCACCACCAAGGGGAAGGAAGCAGTGCCGCACATGTGGATTCTACACCATGCTGAAGACTAACCCCGTACCTATGCACGTCTCTCCTGGGGGCTCCTACCTCATCCCATCCCCAGAGGTACCCACCAGGCCACCCTTCAGTCATCCAGCCCGTACTCCTCCCCGCTGCGCCCTTCGTGGGCCTTTGCCAGGGCATCTGGGGCCCAGGGTGGACGTACCCCGTGCCTTCTGGTAGTGGAGGGAGAAGCCAATAATCTGCTCGCTGTGCAGCTCAGGCCGCTGCCAGGCCACCAACACAGCAGAGCTGCTCAGTGGCCTGGCCGTGACCTGCGTGGGGGCGCTGGGCAGCCCCTCGCGCACCACTACGGCCAGCGACGCTGCAGCACACGCGGTTCCCGCGCTGTTCTCAGCCACGCACTGGTAGTAGCCGGCGTCCTGCAGGCCGATCTGCGTGATCACCAGGCTGCCGCCGCCACCCTGGACCTTGACACGCCCGTTGGGCCGCAGAGGCGCCCCGTCGTGCAGCCAGCGCAGCGTCGGCCGAGGCTCCCCCGACGCGCGGCACACAAACCGCGCTGTGCTCGCCCGCGTCCGCGACAGCGCCTCGGGCGCCTGCGAGATGGCAGGAGCCGCTAGGGGCGGGAGGGGCGACGCTGACCGCGGGCTCCAGCCACTGGGGGCTCTGTCCCCTTCCCCAAATGCCCCAACCCCATCCGTGCCCACTCCCCCTTCCAATCACTCCAACCCCCTGATTCACCCCTCCCCAAACTAGTTCAACGCACATCAGCCCCTTCCCCTCCCCCATTTACCCCAGCCCCACAATGACCATTCTCTTTCTCTCCCTCAGTCGTCCCCAGGCCTCTTCAACCCCTTCCGGGTTCTAACCCCACCCCCATTTGCCCACCTCCTTCTCCCCTACCCTCAATGTCTCCACTCCTACCAGGTTTACCCTCTCCATTATGCGAACCCTGGGCAACCCTGTCCCCCAGTTTTCTCGGAACCACCCAGATCACTCCGCTGTCTCCCCCAATAACTTCAGTCCTACCTCTCTTCCCAGTTACCTGGGTCCCACCCCTCCCCAGCCCCCCATCACCCAAGCCAGGCTAATCACCCCTCTCCTCCCACCTCTGACTCAACTCGCCCCCTCCATCCTCCAGTTACCTCGCCTATCCCTCCCATCCACCCGCCCTTCCGAGCACCCCTCCCATAAGCTCGTCCTCCTGAGCTTTTCTTCCTCCAGGATCACGCCTCAGTCCCTCTAACACCCCCCGCTCCGTTCTCCCCCCAGCCCCGGCTAACCCGCTCCAATCTGGTCTGCCCCACGCCTGCTCCCTCCAGCCTCACCCCGCCTTACCCAGCACGCGGAGCTCGGCCGCCGCAGTGGCGAAGTCGCGCGTGCGGGGCTTGTTCGCGCGGCAGACGTAGACGCCCGAGTGCCGGGGGTGCGCGCTGGCGATCAGCAGGTTGGTGCGGCCCAGGACGATGACATCCGTGGAGATGGGCTTCCCGTCTGGGGAAGGAGAGGGAGTTGTGCTGGAGGGGACGCTAGGGACTGCGCCTAGATCCACTCTCCGAATTTCAGAACCCTCTACACGCGAGTAAAGTGGACACAACAGTCCCTGGCTGGAATCTCAGTTCCTCCTCGGGCCTGCACGATGACTCTCCGAGCTCTAACGTCTCATCTGGAATAGGAGGAGGTCCCTACTGAAAGGGCTTCTGCCAAGCAGAGAGAGTAAGGTCTGCGAGAAGCCCTGACACAGCGCAGGCGTACAATAGGTGCTCAGGACACTAGTCAGTTATTCCTGTTACCATTATTATTTTCTTTTAATTTTTTTTTGGTGCCGTGACTCGGATTATTAAATTAATTTCTCTCAAGAAGGATACACCCCTTACCTATGGTCTCAGCGCAGTACTATGACGAAGATAGGGCTGGTAAGGTCTGACCAAACCAAAGATTTGAATATGCACAGAGACTTTTATCTTGATGTGAAATGAAAAACATTTTGAATGCCCTTGCCTTATGGACATGAACAGAAAATCCACAGAAGAAATGCAAATGGCTTAGAAATACAAAAAACGTGTTCGACTTCATGTAATCGAAGAAATGCACATCAAAATACAAATGTTAATTTTCACCGAGCAAACTGGGAATGTTTTTAAAAATAGTAAATTGCAATGCTGGACAGAGGGCCATAAAGGAGCTCTACGTAGACCTTGAAGCCAGGGATTCCACTTACGGGATTCTGTCCTGGGGAGATGGTCAGAAATACACACATGTATTTGTGGACAGGGCAGATCGCTGCAGTGTTAACTATAATAGTGGACAATTGGAAAGGACTCGGAAACCCAACAGTAGGAACTGGTGAATTACATTTTATAACAGTTATTAAATACATTCAAATGATGGAGCATTAGATAGTCATTAAAATCCTTTTTGAAAAACTTAAAGATGAGGAAATGTTTGTGATATACAGTTGAATGAAAATAGGACTTGGAACTATAAATACAGCATGCTTTCTCAGTTTGGGGAAAAGATGTACACATGCATAGAAAAAAAACCTGGAAGATAATATACTCGTATGTAATTATCTCTGAGTGGTAGATGTTTTCTACTTCTGTTTTTTTCCTGGTTTTCTACAGTGAACATGTACTACATTTGCAGCCGGAAAACAAAACAAAACCCAAAATCCCATGCCGCTTCTCTGTCTTAATGGAGCAAATTCCCAGAAAGAGAGAGCAGTGCCTGGGGTCAGGAAAAAAGCTCCTTTCTAGACCTTGTCTTCCTAGGTGTCAGGATCCTCTGGGACTGCGATTCTCAAATCTTTATGCAGGGACCTTGTCACTACGTAGAGGCCCAGGGCAGGGCTCCATATTCTGCATTTCTAACTAGCCCTAGGTGGTAGATCCGAAGACCACACTTTCAGTAGCAAGGACCTGGGGCACTTGTTAAGCATTAAGACTCCTAGATCATGACTCTCCAGGGGTGAAGGCAGGGAGTCTGCAGCAATCTCCCTGAGTGATTCTGATGCATGGCTAGGAATTGAGAAGTATTGATTTATATAGAACTTCTGGGTGACAGCACAAGCTTACCCCGGTAGTATGAGGGTCCTGCTGGCCCCAGGACCAGCAGCTAGGCAGTGTCCCAAGTCCAGTGAGGAGGTCGTCAGAGAGGTTGATGAAGATACCAGCACTGTTCGATTTCCTCAGATCAGTAGTGGGTACATAGTTGTTCAGTGTATTATTTTTCTTTAAACTCTATATATTCATTATATACTCTTTTGAATGTGAGACATAAACAAAAAGGAGGAGGTATAGAGTAATAGAATGAGTCAGGGAAGAAGGGGTAAAGAGAGCTGGATTTAAGATTTACTTGTGCCATCAACTTGAGACAAGATACTTCTTACTGACAAATGGAAACAAAAATAGCCCTTGTTTCCTTTCTACAGGACTGTGGGGAGTGATGTACCAGAAAGAGAACAGGTTCTAAAGCTTGGGTCCGGGCATGCCACCTGCCTCTCTGAGCCTCAGTTTCCTCATCTGCCCAGTGGAAATAATAGTTGTGGCCCCTCCTCTCCTGAAAGGGCTCTTGGAGAAGGGGTGTACTGCAAGCGACATTTGGCCCAGGTCTCTCATTACCCTGATAGCATCTCCAGTAACTCAGTCCTACTTGGCACTTCTCACCTTGCAGCCTGATACTGTCAATCCTCTCTTCATGGGTGTGTGTTTTCTCTCCCTCACCAGACAGTGAGTTCCAAGGGCTGGGTTCTTGCCTCTCTCATCTGTGTTGTTTGTTTGTTTGTTTTTCAGAGATGGGGGTCTAGCTCTGTTGTCCAGGCTGGAGTACAGTGGCACGATCACAGCTCACTGCAGCATTGAACTCCTGGGCTCAAGGGATTCTCCTGCCTCAGCCTCCCAAGTAGCTGAGACTACAGGCATGCACCACCACACCCATCTAATTTTGTTTGTTTGTTTGTTTTAGGGAGAGACGGAGGTCTCACTATGTTGCCCAGGCTGGTCCTGAACTTCTGGGCTCAAACGATCCTCCTGCCTCAGTCTCCCGGGTGACTGGGATTGCAAGTATAAGCCACCCCACCTGGCTCATCAGTGTATTTCGTTCGCTGCGACCAGCAGGCAGCAGCACGCTGGGGTGTGCCAAGAGCCGGCTTTGTAGTTACCTAGACCAGCAGTAGGATCCTGGTTCCACCTGACTTGCTGGCTGTGTGGCCCCTCCCCAGGTCTCAAACACTCACTTACAATACAGTTGTGAGGAACAGAAATAAGTGGGGAACCTAGCCCAGTGCCGCTCTCAGTTGGGTTGTGATAACGGTTTTGTGAGTGGCAGCCCCAAAGTGCTTTGTAAAGGAAACATGCTACACTGATGGTTGATTGAGTTTGTCCAGGTTCCCCACGCAGCCTCTGACCTTGTTGCCCACAATACCTAGGCCTGGGATAGGCTCTGCCACACCAGCTTGGTGACCACCAACCATGCTCCCTGACTTGGGGGCATGTGAGATGCCACACCTCCCTTCCCATGTCCTCCTCCTGCCCCTTCCTCTCCACTCACCCTGTCGGACCCAGGATACAAAAGGGGTGGGGTCAGCCGAGGCCACACATTCCATCACCACACTCTGGCCAGACACCACAGTGGTGTTCTCTGGGGCTGCCACGATGACCACGTCCTGCCCCCTGGTGGATGCCAAGGACCCTGGAGAGAAGACAGGCCCCAGGCAGCCTTACAATTCATCGTTGTCACACACAATACCTCACCTGATGCTCACAGTAACCTGGGGAGGCGGGTGCAGCAGGGAACAGCAGTGGTTCCATCTGACAGATGGGGAAAGTAGCCATAAAGTTCAGCAGAGCTGGGACTGGACCTCAGAGCTCTTTCTCTTGGAGTCAGGAGAATGGCCTAGCCTCTTACTCAGCACCAGAGAAATGACTGGACAGACCCACGCCTACCCTGTTCTTCCCTCCCAAGTGCAACCCATCTTCTAGGCAGAGGACTGTCAGGGTCATGGATGGAGCACTGGACTTGGAGTCAACAGTTTTAATTTCTAGTTCCAGTACTGTCATTACCCATGCACTGTGTGACCCTAGGCAAAGCCCTTCCCCAATAGGCCCTGGGTTCCAGTGAGGAAGGCAGCTCCCTGAACCCTGACGCCCTGCCAAGTTCTTAAGGAGACCCTGGCCTTCAGGGCAGAATGGTGAATTCCTCATTTGTCCAGCAGATGGAGGCAGAGATCCCAGGCACCGGCGGGCGAGGGACCCAGACTGGGAGTAGCCCACCAGCTTAGCCCAGGAGGAAGTCAGGGGCCGGGGGCACAGGTGGGGGGGCAGGTGCATGGCCAAGGGCAGAGAGGGAGGGGCTCTTGGGGAGCCTCGGAAGTGAGATCTGTGGAGCACTTGCCAGGTGCCAGGCACTTTCCATTCATATCTCAGGGATGCATACAACCTCTCTGAGCTAGACATTTGATAAGGAGCCCAGGGTCACACAGGTGGTGAGCAGAGAAGCCAGGACTCAAAGCAGGTCTCTCCGACCCCAAAGCCTGTGCCCTTCCTACTCTATCACACTGGGGCAGGAGCTTTTCAAAGAAATGAGAGAAGGACAGGAGGGCTAGGTCACAGCAGAGAGGGACGAATCTCCCAGTGCCTGGAGCTCTTGGGGCTCACAGAGGGGCAGGAAAGGGGTGGAGACCAGGGCTTCAGGGCATTGACACTCCTCCTCAGATGCCTCGCCTCTGCCTGTCCCCAGCCTTGGATGCACCATCCGACCCAAGGGAACGCAGACGCCACAGGAAGGGGGAACCCTGCACTAGGAGTCCAGAGTCTTACGTTCCAGCCCCAGTTCTATCCCCAATTTGCTGCGTGGTGGCACTGCCCTCTCTGGGATTCATTGCCTCACCTGTCCATGGGACTAACCCTGTCACCTATCTGAAGATAGAGCCCCTCCCAGCCCTGAGGTGGCTGACTGCAGAAACCCCCACGTTCCCCCACCCAACCAGCCTGCTTACCTCTGAGGGCCACGCTGAGGAGGGCCTCCTGGCTGAAGCGCTGGTGGGCTGAGTTGGTGGCCACACAGCGGTAGGAGCCCCTGTCACTCTCCTGAACATCCAGGATCTGAAGGACGCCATTGGGAAGAGTGATGAACCTTGGGAAGAGGTGAGAGGGCAACTGTGAGGTAGGCAGGGGGCCCACAGGGAGGGTGGCTCATCATAAAAGAAATGCAAATTAGAAGTATAAGGTAGCATTTTCGCATATTAGAGTGGTGAAAATAAAAAGATTTAATAACACCCCGTGTGGATGAGGGAATGGGGGAAAGTCACTCCTGCCTTGTTGGTGGCCATGCCAATACCGTCCTTCCTGGGCAAGTTGGTGATATCTGAACATCAAAACTACAGGGACCTTTTGACCCAGCCATGCTACTTCTAGGATTCTATCCCGCAGATATTCTCAAACATGTGCACAAAATCATATGTCAAATGATACTCATTCCACCATTGTCTGTAATAGCAAGAAACTGGAAACAACTCAAGTGTCCATCTGTAGGGCAGGAACTGGCTAAATTGGTTTGGGAACGTTCATGTACTGAAACGCCAGGCAGCTGTTAAAAAGGAGTGTTCCATGTGTGCTGACAGAGCGTGATCTTCAAAATGTGTTTTGGTGCAAAACATGTGTATGGACATGTACATTTGTATGTTTGCATATGCACCGAATGTCCCTGGTAAGGATGGTTGTCTATGTGGAGGGGGCCTGGGATCCTGGGAGCTAAGGATGGGAGGGTCTTTCTTTTTATTATATAGCCTTGTATACCATTTAAATTTTTCTACCCCCTGCCTGTATTATTAATACATCCTTCCTCCCTTGATAAAATACCCTCTATGCAAGATGTCTGTGAATAATGGCAAATAAAACTACAAAAAGAAAAAAATATCCTTTATTCACACTATCTCCTCTGACCCCCCAAAAGATAGAGACACCTTCATTTTACTTGGAGACAAAACTGAGGCTTAGAGGGAGTAGGGTATTTTCCCAGGGCTCATAGATGGAGCATAGTTAAAACCTGAACCCAAGTCTTCTGGTGCCAAATGCCATGCTCATCCCACCTGCCTCTCTCAGCAGCCATTAGATGGCCCAGCATGCCATCTAATCACGCCATCTCACAGTCCCCGCAGGCCCTGGTCAACATGTACATCATGTAGGAGGGGCATGATGGAAGAAGGTGGTATTCTCTGCTCTCTTGGTGAATAGGATAGAAAGATCCAGAGACCTTGCTTGAGAGACAGTGTAATCCAGGGCAGGGAGATCTCCACAGGGGCTGGGATGGTGGGGAGCAGAGCGGGCTTTGTCCCAAGCATAGAGTGAGTGGGTCCCCCTGAATCCCCCAAATGGGATCCCTGCCGGGTCAGCTCCAGGTTGAAAGTCCCAGTTTGTCAACAGGGCAAATGGTGCAGGCCTCTGGGGTACAGGCTGGGCCAGGGTCAGAGAGGGAATGGGGCAGCTATGTGCTTGGTGGGGATCCCTTAGCTCCTGGGGAAGTGGGATCTGACAAAATCTAAACATGGGAGAGGGGAAGTAGCTCAAGGGCTGAGGGAGAAAGGGTATTGGGAGAGAATTCTGGACATGGGCCCAGAAACCTGCTGTGGCCCAAAGACTTAGAGAAAAAAACATAAACCTGCATCACTCCTTCCCTCATCCCTGTGGCAAACCCACCTCTGCCCCCAGCCTCTTGCCCTCAGGGCCAACAGCTGCCTACATAAGTGCTGGGGCAGAGGGGAGAAGGGGTCAGGGAGGCTAGGGGTAGTCGGAGGGAAAGCCCAGGCCAGGACCCAGCCTGCTGCCGCGGAAAATGGATGGAAAAGGACGCGTGGGGAAGGACAAGCGGGACCCATCTAGGAAACAATCCCCTGCCCCCACCCAGGTCTGCTCCACCTAACAAGCTCTGGCTCCAAGACCCTCTTCCTCTGCCCTTCCTCCTTCAGTCTAGCTGGCTATGCTGCCAGGAGCTGCCCACACTTCCTGACCCCAAAGTGCTCTGGTCTTTCCAGGGAAATAGGGCTCCAAGTACCCAAGAGCTAATGCCTCCTTTGACAAATAGCATTTCCTTAACTACGGGTGCTGAATGAACGAATACCTTTCCCCGGACACGGTGCTGTTGCTGCAGCCAACAGAGGTGAGGTGGAACCACTTCCTGGGTTCATCTAAAATCTTTTCTGTTTTATCAAAATGTGTTTTTAGAAGCTCTGTCCTTGGAAGGATGTCCAAGATATATTGGTTAGTGGGGGGAATAAAGTCACAAAACAGTGCTTATGAAGCAATTCTATTTTGGGAAAACAGATAAATGATAGGTTAGGATATGCACAGAAAAAGTCAAGGGTGGCAAGGCTTGCATAATTCGCGAAGGTTTTCTCTGGGAGTGGGATTACTGAGGACTCATTTATTGTGCCTAGAAAAATTTTTTTACAGTGAATATGTATTGGTTTGGAAATATAAAATTTTTTTAATTTAGATTTTTAATAGTATATGCCCCTGTACACTTTGTTTTGTAACTCTGAGCTCTAACATAGAAGCCCTGTGGCATGGTAGAGAGAACTGGTTCCAATGTATGTGATTTTAGCAAGTGACATTACATATCTGGGCCATAGTTTTCTCATTTGAAAAATGGGTTAAATAATTCCTGTCCTGCCTACTTCACGACCCTGACCCTCTTCATGTCTGATGAGCTCACATTCGATAATGGACATAAACATATCTATGACTCCCAGGCTCAGAGTGGTGCAAACCATACAGATATTTCAAAAGACTGGAAGGGAACACTCTAAATGTTAATAGCTATGTTCAGTTGGTAGATGACCTTTCTACCCTTTCTGTAAAGTTGGTATATTTCACCGTTTTAAAATAAATTCAAATTTCAAATTAAAAAAAGCTACTTATAGAATGAAAAACAACCTCTATTCAAAAGGAAGGAGTTCTCTTTTTCCCAAGCGCCAAGCCTGAGTCTGCTGCCCCCACCCCCAAAAGTCCACTTGGGCCCAGGGATTCAAGAACACAGAAGAAATGACATAGCTGCTCTGAACTTCCCAAGGACCATGTAGCCTCCATTCTAAGCCCTTGAGGGATCCACGCAGGGAAAGGGTACACTAACCGAGGGTCACATGAGGCTGACAGGCACAGTGGACACTGGGAGAGGGCAGGGCAGAAGACTGGATGAGGGAGCCCATGTTATTTAAGTCCATTAGTTACAAGTTTCTCAAAATGTGAGTGAATGGTGATAACAAAACGATTTCAAGTGGATCAGGTATACATTTTTTTATTCTAGTAGTTCTAGTATGTTTATTTTTATGGCTATCTTCTATTTATGGCAAGTGTTGCTGGTTTTCCATTTCCACGTTCCCTTTTAATATGTGTTAATGTTACAAAAGAGCAAACTGATGTAAAGAAAAGTATTAAGTGATTGTGTAAAGGGCATAAGGATGGTCAAACTTATGAAGGTGGTTTGCGAATGCCTGGAATTTGGAAAACATTGTTCTCACTGGTTACTGGTTCCCATGGAAGAAAAATGATCCCCTAGGTTATCCCGTAGTATTAGAAATTAGTGTAAGTACCAGGGAATTGCTCTGGGGTCCAGTCTTCACCATTAGTTCCAAAATATGCACATACACCCTGACACAGTGTGTTTATTAACTGCACATGTGCACACACTACACCAAGGCATATGGTCTCCTTCAAACCACTGGGCTGAGCTTATGAATAGCATATTTGAACATGTACTATATCTGGGCATGTGTAAAAATACATACCTTGGGCATAATCAAGTTGCTGTTTTAGACGTTTCTTTATTCCCCCCACACAATGTGCTGGGACATGTGAGCCTAGCTTATTTATAGATGAGGATCACTTTTCAGAGGACTTGGGCGCAAACACTCCCAGAGTCCAGGAACTGGCAGCTCTGGCCTCCTGGGTGAGGCCTTTGGTTTCACAGGATGACGCCTGAACTAGACATTGGGGGGGAGGTCTGAAACCCACTGGTTTGCTAAGAAACTTTGGGGAAGAAATGTCTCTGCTCTGAGCCATAATTAGACTACAGATCTTTAAAACCTACCTGCAGCATAAACTTCTTCAGACTCCGCAGCTTCCCCACCCAACCATCAAATGACGCCTGTGTGTCATCCACACCAGGCCTCCAGAGTCTGATACTCTGGGTACTAGCTGTGTGACCTGGGGCAAGTTACTGCCGTCTCTGATCCTCAGTTCCCTCATTTAATGATCCAGATAGTATTAATATCTACCACATTCATATGCACAGACCTGGAAGGATGTTTGTTTTGTGTGAAATGAAAAAAAAATTAAAGTTGTAGTATAATCTCATTTTTGTTTTGAACAAAAGATGATTGAACAAAAAACCCAGTATGAAAAATACAACCCAAATTTTTAGAGAGAATATTTATAAATGTATAGGGAAAAAGAGCAGAAAGATAGATATCAAAGCTAACAGCAGTTTTCTATAGGCTATAGGATAATGGGTAATTTTTATCTCTTCCTTTTTAATTATATGAATTTTTAAAATGCATCTGCTAGGAATATAAATTAGAAGTAAATAGAGGAAAATATGCAAAATAAGAAATACCTACCCTGAAGGATGATGGGAAGGATTAAACGAGAAAATGTACATAAAAGACTTAGCACGGTGCCTGGCCCAAGGTAAACTCTCATTACATGGTGCCTGTTGTGACTTTCAACATGGAAGATGCTTCTGCTCTCTCCCTCTCTCCTACCTTGTCTGGGGGCTGTCAGGGGTAGGTTCTCTCCTGGTTCTCTCTTGCCCCCTCATCTGCTCTGGGTTTAGGGAATTCTCAGAAAGCACCCGTCGAACAGTGGTGAGAGCCCCACATTTGGAAAGGCACAGAACTGAAACTGTCAGCACTAGAAATGCTGGGTCCTGGGGTTCACTCCTTAGACTGCCCGATCCTGGCATGTTAATGGGGCTGCTGCAAAAGGGGATTGTGGGCACATGAGCCTAGGAAGTGCTTGGCTAGACAAGTGCAAAAGGTTTTTCAGTGCAGGACTTCTCAGGGTCTTGCCAACTCCTGGAGGGAATTTTACAGGCAGTTTCCTGACCTTATTTGATCACAGAATAGTTTTTTTCAAGAAGCACTTAAAGGGACTAATGTTCTACAAAAACCACACTTTGGGAAATCACGATCTAATTCAGTCCTTTCATTTTACAGACGGGGAGAATAAGGCTGGGCGAGAAGTGCCTTGCTGAGGACCAGCAGGGCTAACCCACCACCACAGTCAACAGGATCGCTCATTACGGACCTCTCGCCCTTCTTCCTCCCTCACAACTGTCCTGCGGCTTTTCTACCCAGAAGTTTCTCCTGCACCTTCCACCCACACCTACCCAATGAGCAAAAGTCAGAGGAGCTGGGACAACTGGACACAGTCAAGAGGTTAGTTCCAGGGGAAGGAGATCTGGAAAACAGTGCTTCAGAACCCGCAGAACCCTACTTTCACCCAGGAGAGAAGAAGAAAGATCTATCTGGTAACTACACAGATGCAGGGAGAGGACTTCAGGGTGGCTGGGAAAGGGCTTTGGAGCCACGGTTCCAAAGATACGTAAGAATATGCAGGGCGATGACCGAGTCATGAGACCAACTCAGATACCATAGATGCAATGAGCCTCGCGGTTTCTGGTCACACCGCGTGTACATCCGAACCTACTCAAGAAGCCACAGTAGGGATCGAGTCCTGGGTCTAGCCTCTGCTTCTCTTCCGCCCTGGAAAGTCCTCCCTGGGAGTGCTCCACCTATCCACTGCCTTCACGGGGCGAGAGGAGGGTGAAAAGAAAAGACCTCTACAGCCCCGCTGGATGGAATTGAGAGAGGATGAGAAGTTACGTATCTACGGTGGAAAGTCCGGAGGAACCCTAAAAAGAAAAAAACCCTCCCAGCAGCCTCAGGGCCCTGAACAAACAGCCAGCGTTCTGCCAGTGTGGCTTTGGATAAACCACAGCTCCTCTCTGGCCCTCTGTCTCCTCAATAAAGCTAGGGGTTGGACGAGTTGTGCTCTGAAAAGCTCTCCCACTACCCTCCACCCCTAGCTCCACAGGCTGGTGATGGCTTTCCTCCCACAGAGCAAAACTTCTTGTCTAACTTCTCTTTGGGACTAGAAATGAGCTGGGAGTCAGGCGGTGGTTGACTCTCAGGTCAGTGTAGGCGAATGGAGCCATCTTGACTCTAAGAATCCCAGTTCTGGGCACATCCCAGAGCCCTCTGTGCCCTGCCTACTGGGACCCACTTCCCCATGGGACACTCACCGAAGCTCCTCAGACAATGTCACCTGGTCCTTCTCCCAAGTAATGGTGGGGGCTGGCAGCCCTTCGATGCGGCACTCAAAGCGAGCTGTCCCATTCTCCTCCACCGTCTGAGCCTCCGGGTGCAGAGAGAAGTCTGCGAGTGCTGGGGATGAGGACAGTGAGACACAGGCAGGGACAGGAGACGAGCACCAGAGAGAGGCCCCAGCGAGCACAGGCAGTGAAACACACACACACACACACACACACACACATACACACACACACACACACACACATACACACACAGCAGAGCAAATTCAGACCAAGGGAGACAGAGTTGGGGAGAGGCGGCCAAGGGATAAGAAGTGGCGATTATTGGTCAGATGCTGCCAGCAGAATGAATTCTAAAGTCCCTCTACTCAAAATCATCATGATGGTCAAATTACAGTAAGATGCACACTGCTTCTGGCCTGGAAATTATTTCCTGGTGATCTGTGCCTCCTGAGAGCCCCCCAAGGGGTGGGCTGGACGCTGGGTCTTGACTCCACACTCTACCTCTGTGCAGATGGGGGCTCCCTGAGGAGGCACCTCTGTGCCCTGACACTCTTACAAGCCTCTCTGGCAGGCTTCCTGGAGGAGGGCACAACTCCAGACTCCAGAACTCAAAGGGAAAGAAAGGGAAGAGGAACAGGGGAGTGGGGGGAAGTGGGAAGGAATACTGAAAAGTGAGGGTAGACAGTACCAGCAAGGGACCTATTGAGCAGGATGCAGGCACTTACTGGCCAGCTTGACCACAGCAGCCTGGCTGGCCACCACTCCGAGGGGGCCATGGGCCAGGCAGGAATAGCTGCCTTCAATGGTCCCCAAGGTCCCAGGGACTGCCTCGTCACTGTCATCAGGTGCTCGTGGCTGGGACAGCCACAGGGAGCCATTGGGTAGCAGGTGCAGGTTGTCGTGCTCCAGCAGGGTGTCCCCATCCTTGCTCCACGTCACCCGGGTGGGGGGTCCAGCAGCAGCGGCCCCCAAGCTACAGTCCAGCACCACGGCCTGCTCCAGGCCCAGGATCACTTGCAGTGGCCCCGCTGCACAGCTCAGCTCTACAGTTGTCTCCTGGGCTGACAGCAGCTCCCCTGCGTAGAAGAGGGGCACCGGGGCCATCAGTGTGTGTCCTCCCACCTCCACAGCCTCTGTTCCTGAGTCACCCACCCACAGCTGGGGCAAACCATGGAGAAAGAGTCTCCTGGAAAGACCCGTGTCTGGATCCCAGCTCTCCCCTTACTGTGACCTTGGGCAAACTGCTGCACTTCTCTGTGCCTGTCTTCCCTGCTGCTCAATCTCCTCGTAGCAGCATTATTTACAACAGCCAAAAAGCAGAAACAACTGAAATGTCCATCACTTGATATGGATAAATATGTTACTCAGCCATTAAAAGGAGTGAAGTACCGATGCATGCTACAACATGAAAACTTTACGCTAAGTGAAAAAGCCAGTTGCAAAATGCCAAATATTGCATGATCTCATTTCTATGAAATGCCCAGAAGAGGCAAATCCATAAAGACAGAAAGTAGATTAATGGTTGCCAGGGACTCGAGGCAGGGGAAGGAAGAACGAGGAGGGACTGCTAATAAGCACAGCGTTTCTTTTTGGGGTCATGAAAATGTTCCAGAATTAGATAATGGTTGCATAACTGTGAATATACTATAATAAAAATGACCGAGTTTACACTGTAAATGGTCAATTTTATAGCATGTGAATTGTATCTCAATAAAAAAAAAGCTTAGTAATTCCTTCCTCATAGGGCTGTTGTGAGCATTAAATGAGATGATGCGGCTGGGCGCGGCGGCTCATGCCTGTAATCCTAGCACTCTGGGCAGCCGAAGCGGGTGGATCGCTCAAGGTCAGGAGTTCGAGACCAGCCTGAACAAGAGTGAGACCCTCCCGTCTCTACTAAAAAAAACAGAAAGAAATTATTTGGACAAATAAAAATCTATATTGAAAAAAAATTAGCCAGGCATGGTGGTTCATGTCTGTAGTCCCAGCTACTTTGGAGGCTGAGGCAGTAGGATTGCTTGAGCCCAGGAGTTTGAGGTTGCTGTGAGCTAGGCTGACGCCACAGCACTCTAGTCCAGGCAACAGAGCAAGACTCTGTCTCAAAAAAAAAAAAAAAAAAAATGAGATGATGCGTGAGAAAAGAGCATTGCACAGTGCCTGGCTCAGAATGGGGGCTCAGTAATGCCACCCCCTCACCCCGGAAACTAACAGATCACCTTGGCCATTATCACCCAATCAAAAACATACCACAGGCTAGAAAAATGCTGTAGCCAGGAAACATTTAAAATGTATTATGAGTGTGAGAAAGTGTGTGTGTGTGTATGAATAACTATATATTTTGAATGAACAAAACAAAAATAAGTCCCAGCTGGTCTGTGGAGCCACCTGGATGAAGGGAAGTCAGACTTCCCCTCCGCCAAAGTGGACAAAGAGAGCAGACCCCACTGGGAAAAGCTAAGTGCTCCATGCCCATCCAGGTCCAGACCAGACTCAAGCTGGATGCAGAGCAAGTGCAAGAGGAGGCTCCCAAGCTCATTCCAGGCCCTGGCAGCCGGCAGCTCTGATGACTAGAGCTCAGCGCTCCTTCCTGCAGCTAATTTCCCCAAGGCCACCCAGGAGGTCAGATTCAGGACTCAGCTCTCCTGACCCAATCCGGGGCTCTTTTTTCTCCCAAGTCCCCAGAAGAGCCTACAGACCCCTCTCCAAAAAGGGAAGAGGAGAGGAATAATGGAGGAGGGAATGCCATCCCAGGGTCAAGGCAAAAACACAGAAAGGCCAATGTTTATTATTTTAACCAACATTTCAGCAGGGGGCAGTCACCATTATTCATAGAGAAATGGATGGTTCTCCTCTTTTTGTCTCCCAGAAGGTTGACCTGCTGCTTCCCTGTCCCATAAAGGCTCAATGGCCCAAGGTCCCTTCTTAGGCTCTGGCTTGACTCCTTGCTTCAAAGAGTAACCAGGGACAGAGGTGAGGACAATGGCCATACCCATTACAAGGCAGGTGTGGGCTGACAGAGGACACGATGGCTAGGGAATCAGGAGACCCCAGTTCTAGGACCAGCTCCAGCGCAGTCTAGCTGTGTGGCCTTGGGCCGGTCACTTCCCCTTCTGGGCCTCAGTTTACTCGAATATAGCAGGTAATCTCTGAGATTCTATGAATGTGTGCTTATTGACTGAGATGGACACACCCATTCCTGAACAAATATATAATACTATCTAGACACACAGAAAACTGGGAGACGTAACTCTGCACACCTGAACACACGCACCTCAGTCTCTGCCACACTCTTCGACACCTGGACGCATCTATGCCAACACTTACAACACCAGTACGGCCCCAGGCTCCCTCTCTCCGACCTCCAAAGAGGAAGAACAAGACGGAAGGGAGAAGGACAGTCACAACTGGGTGAGATAAGGAGGACAGGGCAGAAGCCAGGGCTCTGACACTGCAGTGTGAAGGATGGACAGACAGAGGGGACCTGAACCGGGCCACCGCCCTTCTTTTTTTTTTTTTGAGACAGAGTCTCACTCTGTTGCCCGGGCTAGAGTGAGTGCCGTGGCGTCAGCCTAGCTCACAGCAACCTCAAACTCCTGGGCTCAAGCGATCCTCCTGCCTCAGCCTCCCGAGTAGCTGGGACT
>CAUYRB010115528.1:0-17917 GCA_963574695.1 Propithecus perrieri | reverse complement strand
GAGACCAGCCTGAGCAAGAGCGAGACCCCGTCTCTACTAAAATTAGAAAGAAATTAATTGGACAACTAAAAATATATAGAAAAAATTAGCTGGGCATGGGGGCGCATGCTTGTAGTCCCAGCTACTCGGGAGGCTGAGGCAAGAGGATCGCTTGAGCCCAGGAGTTTGAGGTTGCTGTGAGCTAGGATGATGCCACGGCACTCTAGCCCAGGCAATACAGTGAGACTCTGTCTCAAAAAAAAAAAAAAACAAACAAACAAGGTTATTACAGAATACAATTCTTATAAAACCAAAGCTTGTTACTAATAAACATTCACAGAACACCACCAACTAGTTCTTCAAGTTTGTTCCCAAGCTGCTTTCTCTTCTCACTCCATATTCTTTCTAGTTAATCTCAGCTGGGTCCACAGATTGAGTTATTATCTATAGGCCAATGACTTACAAATTTATCTACAGCTAAGACATCTCTTTTAAGCTACAGATTCCTACTTCCTACTTAATATTTCCACTTAGATGCCTCACAGGCATCTCAAGCTCAACAAACACAAAAATCTTCTCAAACTTTCCAGTGTCCTTTTCAATGGCACCACTATTCATCCAGCTGCTCAAGCCAGTTACTCTTAGTGCCTTCCTCTAACCCCCATAGCCCCCCACCCTGAAATTACTGTCAAATGGAATCTGCTTCCTAAATAAAAGTCTATCCTCTTCTCTCCATCTCCATGTCCAATATCCCAACCCAAGGCAATTCTCATAACTCAATTATTGTCCCTCCCAATCCTTTCTTCTCCATACTGGGGAGCAACTGTTTCTAAAATGTAATCTGATTTTTGTCACACTGCCTTAAATCCTCCAGTGGCTTCCCATCTCTCTTAGGATAAATAAAGACCAAAATCCCTACCATGGCCTACCAGATCCTGCTTGACCCACTAGATTATGTCTGTTTCTTCAGCCATATCTATACGAGTTCTATATAAGTTAGCCCCACTGGTTTTCTTTAGCTCCTATGTGCACTGTGACTCTTCTCCATTTCAAGGCCTTTGCACATGTTATTTCTTTTGCCTGGAGTACCATTTCCTGCTCATTTTCTTGCTAACTCCTGTACTTCCTTTCAATTTTAGTTTTAGTGTCATTTTCTTGGGGAATACTTCTTTAGTATCTTCTGTTATAGGCTCCTGTTAAACTATATTTCTCCTTTATAGCATTTATGACAAATTTACTTATTTTCATAATTTCTTATTGTCCCTTAACTGCTAGACTGTAAGTTCAGTGTGTGGCCAGTATCTATTTTATTTACTAATATATATCTGATGCCTAGCATAGTGCCTGACATATAATATGCCCTCAGTAAATATTAACTGAATAACCTATCAATCTGTTCTATATACTTTTTTATTTTTTTTAGAGATGGGGTCTCGCTATGATGCCCAGGCTGGGGTGCAGTGGCTATTCACAGGCGTGATCCCACTACTAATCAGCACAGGAGTTTTGACCTGCTCCATTTCCAACCTGGGCCGGTTCACCCCTCCTTAGGCAACCTAGTGGTCCCCCGCTCCAGGGAGGTCACCATATTGATGCTGAACTTAGTGCAGACACCCAATCCCATAGCACACTACAGCCCAGAACTCCTGGGCTCAAGCGATCCTCCTGTCTCAGCCTCCCGAGTAGCTGGGACTACAGGCGCGTGCCACCGCATCCGGCTGTTCTATATAATTTTTGTATCTATTATTTGAGAACCCACATGCTATGGTTTGAATGTGCCGCCCAAAATTCATGTGTTGGAATCTTAATCTTCAATGCAACAGTATTGGAAGGTGGGACCTAATGGAAGGTGTTTAGGTCATAAGGGCTCCACCCTCGTAAATGGATTAATGTGTTCATAAAAAGGGCTTGTGGGAGAGCGTTCACTATCCTCTGTTCTCCCTCCAGGTGAGGACACAGCATTTCTCCCCTCCAGAGGATCAGCATCAAGGTGTCATCTTGAAAGAAGAGACTGGTCCTTCATCAGATACCTAACCTGCTGGTGCCTTGATCTTAGACTTTCTAGCTTCCAGAACTGTATGAAATATATTTCTGCCCTTTATAAATTACCCAGTCTCAGATATTGTTACAGCAGCACAAAACAGACTAAGACACCATTTTATCACATTATGCATTCTCTCCAAAATAAACAATAAATTAGAGAATAGTCAATTATTTTTCATTTTAAGGACGGAATCATTTAAACAGTAGCTTTCCTAGGCCACTGACACTATTAACTACTTAAGAAGAAGGGAAACAGGCTGGGCCAGTGGCTCACGCCTGTAATCCTAGCACGCTGGGAGGCCGAGGCAGGCGGATCATTTGAGCTCAGGAGTTCGAGACCAGCCTGAGCAAGAGTGAGATCCCGTCTCTACTAAAAAAAATAGAAAAAATTGCTGGACGACTAAAAATATGTACAGAAAAAATTAGCCGGGCATGGTGGCGCACGCCTATAGTCCCAGCTACTCAGGAGGCTGAGGCAGGAGGATCGCTTGAGCCCAGGAGTTTGAGGTTGCTGTGAGCTAGGCTGACGTGACAGCACTCTAGTCCAGGCAACAGAGTGAGACTTTGTCTCAAAAAAAAAAAAAAAAATGAAGAAGAAGGAGGGAAACAGAAAAAACTAGGAATATTTCAATAATCCAGCAAAATATGTTATATTTTAGTGACATGTCCAGATAATAATTATGAATCCTGGTAATGTTCTCATTTACTTCATGGACTAAAAGTATCCCTAGAATAAAATCAGAAATGTATTTTTAACATGGCCAGCCAACTGTTAGCTGAGATGTGTCTCGGGGAATATGTTGGTTCCTAATGGACTAGGCTGGTTCCTGGGACAGTGAAATGTAAATAGAGAGAGACACTCAACATTTTTTGTTTCTCTAATTTGAAAGGAGGGAGAGAAGGAAGCAGTGATAGAGATGTGAAGAAAAGAAAAAAAAAAAAGATGATAGAATTGACAAAGTCTGAACTCATGCCTCAGTGGCAGGTGTCCCAGAACACAGGTTATATTTGTGAAAGTAAAGGTTACACAGATGAGACTAGATAAGCCTACTTTTCAAGGGGAGAGGGCTCTCAGACAAAGATACAAAGTTTAGCACAGGGTATACAGGCTTACTTGTGCTACCTCTATGAAAGCAGGGATACTACCCTTACTTTCAAAAAACTTCAAAATTAATCTCTTTAGGTTTACTGCTCTTTTTGGACCACAGTGTGGAGAACATCACCAAACAGCTTCAGGATTTTGCCATGATCCAACTCCATGCTTTCTAATGTTCAAGTCAATAAGGCAGCCTGACTCCTCTTCCTCTAAGATTAATGAAAAACTCAGGCATATAAGAGTCAGAATGGAAAGTCATTTCTTTTCCACCCTAAAGTGTTGGCTAAAGGTTAAATGACTATAATTTTCAACTTGCCATGATCAACACCTATTGATCCACTTTCCAAGACCTGATACAGAACAGAATTTTTGTGACTTGAGCTCCAAGGATCACTCTTTTTCAAGAAACTTATTTATATTAAAAAATTAATCTGGAAAGAATTTACTCTAATGGAAGAAAAAGTTTAGGAAGCAAATGTAACCTAGTAATAAAGTCTTTATCATCTATCACAGAGGAAGAGTGATTCTGAGTACTGCCTTTTGTCATTTGTATTTGCCTCTGGCAGATTTGTATCTAAATCCAAGGAGGATGTAAAGTTGGTGGGGGAAAATAATAGCCAGGTCCATTAAAAGTCTGTAAGATACTGGAGCAAGTGGCAAGTCTGTTGTGGTACTTCTAGTACTGCTAGTAGTCAGCGTATAACATAAAATGAAGTAGTTCTTCCATTTCAGTAGAGCATAATGTAGCTAACTTCAGTACCCTGTCATTTAGAGGACACTAGTACACCAACATTTAACCTAGAGGAAGCAGTAGTGGTGCTTAGTGGATGTAGCAGTACCCACAGAAGCAGTGGTGCTGATTAACATGACCAGCAGATGCCATGATATCCAGTGAAAATAGCGTCAATCCCTGTCAGTACCCATTGGTACTATACCAATGTACAATATGACACAGAAGCTGACCACGCTTGTTCTCCCTCAAAAACAAGAGAGATGCAATACTTTTGAGGAGGCTGGAGTCCTGTATTAGTAAGAGAATTCATGAGTCAGCTAAACATAGATTATATTTAGAAAGTTTTAATCATTTATACCAGATATAATAAATGTAAAGGAAAATATCCTATCTTTATGAAAGAGAATAAATTGAACACTTAAGATAAATGTCTTTAACATGTTTAATTTTAATTAAGTAATGAGACACAAATTATTCCCCTAAAAAGAAAATATGAAAAAAATATTTGTGAACAGTCTTGAGAAAAGGAAAGGTGTTCAATTAGCAGATTCATTCTCTTTCTAAATATTCAGTGTAGCAGGTACAAATGCTGACTTTTGTTTCCTGTCACAGACAGAGCCTGAATAAATATTCTCGTGAGGTACATATGCATTCAGATTGCGCATCACTGCTCTGAGTGTAAGTACTGTTTACTAAGCGTTGAGATGTGAAGGGAATTAAGAAAGCACATTTTTTTCTCAAAGAGATGTTAAAAACACTTGAACAAAAAAACTTCACAGATTCCTTAGCAAGCAATATAAAGAGAAGTAAGGTTGGTGAGACTTTGGATAAGGGCTAAGAATAGAATATTATTTGTGATGAATATGTAATATTTCATGGAATTTAACCTTCAAGGAAAAATTGGCATGGGAGGTTAAGTACCTAGCTGACAAAAATGTGTTGTCTTTTCATTTCATACATGGTTTGGCAAAACCTGCAAAATCACTAAGGTTACAAATGACATTGGAATTTCTCCAGCCATATCTCACAAATGATAAGTGACTTTCCTTTCTTTTTTATTATGCACATATTTTTAAACTAAAATTTGAGTATATATTATACATTAATACATTTGCTACAAAAGTTCAAAAGGTATAAAAGGGTAGAGGGTAGACCAGAATGATACGTAAATATCCTTTCAACGACTAGCCTCCAACTACTCAGTTCGCTTCCCTTGAAGCAACACTGTTATCAGTTTCTTGTGTATCTGTACAGGGAGGGATAATGTATGCATGCATATACACAAGCATGCGTGTGTGTGTGTGTGTGTGTGTGTGTGTGTGTATCCTTTAAAAAATGACCCACACAGTCATGGCAACATATATAATATTCTATACTTTGCTTTCCTACATTTTTTAATAATTAGTAAATATAAATAACATTTATAAAATTATCTGAGGTTTAAAAAGTCCATAATATAATGAATATCCATGTATCCACATGCCAGTTTAAGAAAAATATTACTTTTTGAATCCCCCATGTGCCCCCTCTAATCTCTTTCTCTCTCCCCTGAGGTGATCACTCTCCTTGATTTCGTGCTTATTAATTTCCTTGCTTGTAGTTTTACTATGTTTTCTCCCTAAACAACATGTTTCTGAACTTCATATAAATAGAATCTTATTATATGTATTTTTCTACAACTTGCTTTTCTTGTTCAACATGACTGTTAAATGGCACTATGAATATTTCTGCCTCCTGGGAAAAATGAGCAAGAATTCCTTTAGAATCTATTAACAAGTAAACCTGCTAGGTCATAAGGTACATATACATCTTTAAATTTACTAGATAATACCAAATTGTTATCCAGAGGTATTGTACCAATTCACTTTTCTGCCAGCAATATGTAAGCGTTCCAGTTGCTCTACATTCTTGCCAACACTTGCTACCATCTGCACCTTGCTGTTTTACTTAATAATATATTAGAGAACCTTACAAATTAGTACATACAGGGCTGCTTCACTCTTTTAAATGACTTCATTATAATTTTCTATTGAGGCAACAATCCAGTGTTCCCTTTTATTAGATTATTTCCAGTCTTGCTATTTCAAACAATATTGCAATGGACCCCTTATAAATCTGCCACAAAATTCATTTCACATATAAAACTATATCTGTAGGCCGGGTGCGGTGGCTCACGCCTGTAATCCTAGCACTCTGGGAGGCCGAGGCGGATGGATGGCTCAAGGTCAGGAGTTCTAGACCAGCCTGAACAAGAGTGAGACCCCCGTCTCTACCAAAAAATAGAAAGAAATTATCTGGACAACTAAAAAAAAAAATATATATATATAAAAAATTAGCTGGGCATGGTGGCACATGCCTGTAGTCCCAGCTACTTGGGAGGCTGAAGCAGAAGGATTGCTTGAGCCCAGGAGTTTGAGGTTGCTGTGAGCTAGGCTGACGCTGCGGCACTCACTCTAGCCCGGGCAACAAAGCGAGACTCTGTCTCAAAAAAAAAACAAAAAACAAAAAACAAAACTGTATCTGTAAAATAAATTCCTAGAAATAAAAATTCTAGGTTAAAGAGCATGTGCATTTAAAATTTTGATAGATATTGCCAAATTATTCTCCATGGACATTGTATCAATTTACCCTTGACCAGCAATTAATTCCTATTTCACCACACCCTCACCAATATTTACTAAACTTTTTGAACACTGCCAATATGATATATGAAAAATAGTATCTCATTTTAGTTTTAATTTGTATTTCTCTTACCAGAGAGGCTGAAACATTTTAAAGGTCTTTGTAGAAACTTTACTATAACCATTTGTTCATATCCTTTGCTTTTTTTTTCCCCCTATCTCCCAAGTCATCAAGCAACCCTTGCTTTTTTTATTGAGTTGTTGGTGTTTCCCTCATTGAAGTACAAATGCTCTTTAAATATTAAGAAATCTGCCATTTGTCTGGGATTTGAGCTATAGATATTTTATCCTAGTTTGTCATTTTTCTTTTGTTTAGAATAAATTTTTCTTTTGGTATGTAGAAATTTTATTTTTTGTGTAGAATTAAATTTAACAATCACACCTTTCTAGCTTCTAGGTTTTATATCATACTTTTGGAAAGGTCTTCTCCCACTCCAATATTAAATTGCCTGTGTTTTCCTCTGTGCATTTATTAAACATAGCAGTTGTCAAACTGGATTGCACTAAGAAATGAGTTCTTGGTTTGAGTTTTCTCTACAGTAGAGTTTCTCAACCTCAGCACTACTAACATTTCAGAACAAATAATTCTTTGTTGTTGGCATTGTCCTGGGTGTTGTAGGATGTTTAGCAGCATCCCTGCCCTCTACCCACTGGAAGCCAGTAGCACTCACTCCCTGCAACAGTTGTCTTGAGACACTGCTGAAACGTCCCAGGGAGATGGGACAGCCAAAATCGTGCCTGGTTGAGAATCTCTGCTCTAGAGATAGGTTTATGTTCAATATTTCCCTCTAATCATAGAAACGCTTGGATCTTAAGAGTAACATCCAATTACATTTAACCAGAAAAGTGTTCCTTAAACAGTGAAACTATTTTCTTTTGGAGTTTAATATTTGAAATTGCCGAGTAAAATATATGGTGCAGGAAAACACTCTTCAGTAGAAACATAAATTTCTGTGTATATTTCTCAGAACAATTTGGTAACACATATTAAAACCTTTAAAAATGTTAACATTCTCTCACCCAGCATATATAGGAATTTAGAATATGGTAGAGACAGCATTTCAAAATATGAGGGAAAAAAGGAGGTAATGAAGAGAACCAGGGCAACTGGCTATAGTTAGAAAAAAAATAAAGTTAGAAACTTATTTCAAATTATGTACAAAAATAAATTCAAGATGCTTTACAGAGGTAGATGTAAAAAAGATAACAATAAACTTGGAGTAGAAAAGTCCTTTCAAGGTAAGAGACAAAACCCTGAATCCATAAAGAAAAAAATCAATCCACAAAATTATAAACATCTTTATGTCAAAAGAAACCATAAACAATACTGAAAAATAAATTTGAAAAATGTGAGACTGGGAGAAAATATTTACAACTATATAACAATTTAATATCTGGAGTATATGAATAGGTACCAAACATCAATAAGAAAAATAAATATTAAAAGCTTCAAGTATATAAAAGATGATGAAATATAAGTGGCCAATAATATTAAAAGATGTTCAACCTCATAATAAAGAAATGAAAATTAAGACGAAATACCATTTTTAGAGCTACCAAATTGGCAAAATCTAAAAAGATTTTTACTATCCAGTACCGGAAAGCGTATGGAGAATTGAATACACTTTTACACATTGTTGGAAGGGTGGGGAAAAAAAACCTGGTGCAGCTTTTGGGGAGAGCAATTTGTAATAATAACAGCAGCAACATCACTTAACTCTTACACAGTGTTAACGTGTCCCAGGTACTACCCTAAGTCCTTTAGATATACCAGCTCCTTTCTCCTCTGTACCTACCTACCTATGAGGTAGGTACTATTATTTCTATAGTTTATAGATGAAGAAACTGAGACACAAAGATGTTGAATAACATCTTACACAAAGATGTTGGACCCAGGGAGTTTGGCTCTAGAATCTGGGTTATTAATCACTATACTGTGGTGGCAACCACGGAGGTACACTGCTCAGATCTCCCTTGAAGATACCATGCAGTTCAGCTCCAAAGAGTGCAGTCAGCCTCCAGCTGTTGGGACTGTAGGATTTAAGATCTTCATCTTTCAATATCAGGCCATTTTCTTCCCTTGCAGTCCCTGGTCAATAACTGAGCATGAGCTGGCCATTTCTACCCAACATGGTACTATTCCTCTAACAGACAATCTTTACTCTAGAGTGCCCCACTGAGTTGGTTGAGACTCTGTTAGATCTGAATCATGTCTACTTTCCCTGTCCTTTAGTTTCTGACTCCGTATCTTTCACAGTTCTCAATGGACTGCTTGCAGTCCTGACTCCATCTCAGTGTCAGTTTCCCAGAGGGCCCAACACAACTGCCTTTCTAACAAAATTTAAAATGCATATACCCTTCTGCTTAGCAATTTCATTTTTACATATGCAATCCAGAGAAAAACCTGCACATGTGGAAAAATAAACAGGTACAAAGATGTTCACTGCATTGTTATTTATAATAGTGAAAAACCTAAATACCTATCAAGAGAGGATGACTGAATAAATTATGGTACATGAACAGTATAGAATACTAAAATGAATAATTCTGTACATGTTAATGTGGAAAGATCTCTAAGATATCATGACAAAAAAGCAAACCACAGAACAGTATATATCATGAACAGTACATGCCATTTTTAAAATATATATACTTACTTCTGTAAGTCCACATATTTGCAAATACATAGGCACTGAGAGTGGTTACTTCCAGAAAGGAAAGGTGGCGAGGGATGAGAAAGGTAGGGATGAGTAAGTCCTATGTTTTTACTTTTCATTTTAAAATTTAGAATGCATTCATATATGGTCGATCCTCATCATTCAAAGATTCCACACTCGTGAATATGCCTACTTACTAAAATTTATTTGTAACCTCCAAATCAATAGTTGTGGCACCTTTGTGGTCATTTGAGGGTATAACATATGTGCAGAGTAGCAAAAAAATTTGAGTTACCCAACACACATGTTCCCAGCTGAAGTTGAACAAGGTGATGCTCTGCCTTCTTGTTTTAGCTCTCATGTAGTAAGCAAGTGTTCTTCACTGTGGTCTCTTTAGTGCCATGATTTTTGCATTTTGTGCTTTCTACTGATAATTTCACTGTTTAAAATGGCCTCAACTGGAGTGCTGAAGTGCTGTCTAGTGTTCCTAAGCCCAAGAATGCCGTGATGTCCCTTTCAGAGGAAATACGTGTGTTAGATAATACATTTGGGCCAGGCGCGGTGGCTCACACCTGGAATCCTACCACTCTGGGAGGCCGAGGCGGGAGGATTGCTTGAGGTCGGGAGTTCGAGATCAGCCTGGGCAACATAGAGAGACCCCACCTCTACAGAAAATGAGAAAAGTGAGCTGGGCACGGTGGCGCGTGCCTGTAAGTCGCAGCTAGTGATATGAAAGAGAGACACGCAGGCATGAATATGTCTCCTGATCAAAGAACAGTCACCACCTAGACAGGGTCTTGCCAAAAAAAATCAAACCCGAATCCCATCAAACCGCTAGATCCAACCCACTTCAGGAGATGCAAAGGAGAGCGCGGCTGAGGTCCTTGCTTGGGTCTTGATTCCAACAAACTAGATGTCGAGGTGGTGGCAGAGCCATGCCCCCCCGAAGGCCTCGGTCCCTCCCAGACATGCCTTGGCTTGAGGCATGTCACCCCCCTTTCTCCGCTGGGCACTGTCCCCGTGTGTCTTCCCGCCGTCTTCCCGCCATGTGTGTCTATGTCCCCTTTTATAAGAGGACCAGCAGAAATGGCTCAGTGCCACCATAACGACCTCATTTGAACTTGACCTCCTCCGTGCAGACCCTAGTCCCAAAGGCGGTCACCTTCCAAGGTACCGGGGGGTTCAGAATGATCTTTTTTGAGGAGGTCACAATTCGACCCTCAACACGAGATATTTGATATGTTACAGGGCTGACATTCATTTTCTTTTTTCTTTTTTTGAGACAGAGTCTCGCTCTGTGGCCCGGGCTAGAGTGAGTGCCATGGCGTCAGCCTCGCTCACGGCGACCTCCGACTCCTGGGCTCCAGCGATCCTCCTGCCTCAGCCTCCCGAGTAGCTGGTACTACAGCCATGCACCACCGTGCCCGGCTAATTTTTTCTATTTTTAGTTGTTTTAGCTAATTTCTTTCTATTTTTCGTAGAGACAGGGTCTCGCTATGTTGCCCAGGCCGGTCTCGAACTCCCGACCTCGAGCGATCCTCCCGCCTCGGCCTCCCAGAGTGCTGGGACGACAGGCATGAGCCACCGCGCCCGGCCTCCGTTTTCATGTTTTAGAGGCCCTTATGCTGCCGCTCTTCATATGGCGGAGACGTCGCTCTTGGTACCCATGTCTCCATGTCCGTGAAAAATTGGAAAATGGAAGATCAATCAACGGGCCGTGAGTTTTGCTCTGCGGAAGCGAAGAACGTCGCCATGCAGCCGATCTGCGGAGACTCGGGCCTGAGCAGCCCCGTAAGGTGGTTCAGGTTGCGCACTGCTCACGTCTAGGGGGGCACTGTTCAGTCACAGCCTGGGGGATGGCACCCCCCACACACAAGTGGCCCTGGGAGGCTTGGCATCTGCAATCTGCCTCAGGGTCCCCAGCCCCCGGTCCCCAAGCTCCCCAGGCTGGATATATGAGGCTCTGCCTGGGTTCGAGGCTGTTCTATGCATCTCTCTCCAACGACAAAACCCAGGGCAGCTGAGTCTGGGGCCGGGTGACTTCCTGAAAGGGCTTTAGATAGCGCGAGGAAGACGGCCGTCAGCGATAAGGCCGATAACCATGTCCGCGACAACGGCACTTCCTAGAAGCTTCTAGAAAGTGATCTAAGACGCATCTTCCGCTCCGTGAAGCGTCCACGAACGGGAATTCCCACGGTCACTCCCACGGTCACTACCAAGAACCATCGAAGCAAACGTTTCACTCCACGTCCCTTGCCCTGTTCATCTGTTTCTGGAAATCTAGCCTTAGTGGGGACAAGAGTCCCCTCCCCTGTCCCCTGCAGCCTTCCCTGCGGGCAGACACCGCGGCAGCGACTCTGTCTTGCTTTTTCTTATTTTCCCCCTTTTCCCCTTCCTTTTTTTTTTCTCCTTTTTCCCCTTCCCACCCCTTAAAAAAATTTTTTTTGTAATTTTTTTAAAAAGTCATAAAAAGAAGGACAGAAAGACTCTGGGAGGCCGAGGCGGGAGGATCGCTCGAGGTCGGGAGTTCGAGACCAGCCTGGGCAACATAGCGAGACCCCTGTCTCTACTAAAAATAGAAAGAAATTAGCTGGATGACTAAAAATATATAGAAAAAATTAGCCAGGCACGGTGGTGCATGCCTGCAGTCTCAGCTACTCAGGAGGCTGAGGCAGGAGCATCACTCCAGGTCAGGAGTTCAAGACCAGCCTGGGCAACATAGCAAGATCCCGTCTCTACTAAAAATAGAAAGAAATTAGCTGGATGATTAAAAATATATAGAAAAAATTAGCCGGGCATGGTGGCTCACGCCTGTGATCCCAGCACTCTGGGAGGCCGAGGCGGGAGGATCGCTTGAGGTCAGGAGTTCGAGACCAGCCTGGGCAACATAGCGAGACCCCGCCTCTACGAAAAATAGAAAGAAATTAGCCAAAACAACTAAAAATAGAAAAAATTAGCCAGGCGCGGTGGGTCACGCCTGTGATCCCAGCACTCTGGGAGGCCGAGGCGGGAGGATCGCTCGAGGTCAGGAGTTCGAGACCAGCCTGGGCAACATAGCAAGACCCCGTCTCTACTAAAAATAGAAAAAATTAGCCAAAACAACTAAAAATAGCAAAAATTAGCCGGGCACGGTGGTGCATGCCTATAGTCCCAGCTACTCGGGAGGCCGAGGCAGGAGGATCGCTTGAGCCCAGGAGTCGGAGGTCGCCATGAGCGAGGCTGACGCCATGGCACTGTAGCCCGGGCGACACAGCCAGATTCTGTCTCCAAAAATAAAAATAAAAATAAAAAAAGTCCCATGAAAATGAAATGCAACATGTGCCCCTCGACCCGGCCCTGGGACTGACGGGGAAACCGGGCATCCCGGACATTCTTGGGTGGATTCGCAGAACACGATTATAGACGGCAGCTGCGAGCGAAGTAGTGTCCTGAGGCTGACTGTGTTGTGTCTAATCTCAAAAACTGGCCCTTTTCCTTAGGAAATACACGCTGAAGTCCTTAAAGAGCCGTGATCACACTAGTTATTCTCAACTGGAGCTTCCAAAGTGCGTGTTACACACGCACCATATACGTCATTCCGTGTCTACACGGACCTAGCAACAGAGAGAGAAAATGATACCGTAAAACGTAACGGCAAATCGCATACAGGTGATTTTTATACTGTTCTTGTTAACTTTTTTCCAAGTTTGGATTTATTCCTCGTTAACAGGCTGGGAGTCCAGTGGGGCTTGGAACATGCACTGCGGATAGTTTGGGCACGTGGCCAGACGGCCCTGCCAGCCCTGTCCTCCCCTCCGCCCTACAAGAGAGGGTTGGGGCTGGTGTCTTGGACTCAGGACCCGGAGCCAGGCCTGGCTTGGGCCATTGCAACAGCCCCCCCCGGGGTGCTCCGGGCCCCCACCTTGGCGACGCCACCTGCCAGGGTATTGCAGATCAGACGGGCCAGGGTTCCAGACCTCTCATGGGAAGACTCTGTTCCAGCACCGGCCTCTTGGGGACAAGGTTGGCCCTTCCCATCCCTGTCCCACTCGAGGCTCTCGGGGAAGGCTGCTGCCTGGTGGCCGGCGACCAGGGGGCGCTGCAGGAAACGCCTGGAGCTTCCATAGACACTGTCCTGGAACAGTCGTGACGGTGTTCAGAGTATCAGCAAGGGGTTTCGAGCCTTCCTGATCTCTGAGTGTTTGCTGAACACTATGAGCCCATTTCACAGATGGCGCTACCGAGGCTCACCCAGTAGGTGTCCCCTGCTAGCGTCCCGGTGCGAATCGGTGGCAGGTGGGACCAAGAGCAGACCCCAAGACCCCCCAGCCCCTTGCCAAGACCCCCCACCCTGGACCCAAGCCTCCCCCTGCAGACGGGCTGGAACAGAACCCACGCCATCTGCCTGCAGAGACACCAAGCGGGGGAAGGGGGGACATGCCACCCCCCCCACCCCCGCAGGCGGTGGCCGAGGCCTCCCTGCATCCGTTACTTGCCCCCAGCCCAGACGCCACCCACCACGCAGCCGTGATAGATCGTTTGTGAAATCCCCCCCCCCCCGAGCTTGCGGTTGACCAGAATTCTGAAATAATTCCATGGAGACCGGATTTCTTGCAATGTTCTGCATCCTGATGTGGTCAAGGGTGGCAGCCCGCATCGGGGGGCGGGGGGGGGAGGGACAGGCAGCTCCAGGCCCCTGCAGCAGGACTCCTGATGTCCCCACCCCTACCCCCTGCCACCTCGCTCATGGGCATCCGGAAGGCGCCGGATGACGAGGGGCCGGGGCGCTGATAAGCACCTGGCCGGGAGGCTCCGGGCAGAGAGATTAATGCACGAATCGTCAACAACCTTGTCGTGCACGGGACGGCAGGGGTGGGGGGTGGGGGGACGACTGGGAAAGTAAGGACAGAAGAGGCCTCAAGCAGACATGGGGAAGAGGACAGCCTCGGCTTGTCCCTGCCCCCCGCCTCCGCCACCCTGCACCGGCCCAGCTCCAACCGTGCAAGGCGGGAAGAGGCCGAGGCATGAGGCTGGGCGACCACCACGGTGGCCAGTGTCCTGCCCTGGCTGCGTGCGAGCCCGCTGAGGTCCCCCGAAACGTCCCCCAGCTGCACGTGACTCAGGAGCCTCCTGGCCCAGGATCACGTCCCAGCCCCCACTGGTCCCTGTCCCTCACGCCTGTGATCCCAGCACTCTGGGAGGCCGAGGTGGGAGGATCGCTCGAGGTCAGGAGTTCGAGATCAGCCTGGGCAACATAGCGAGACCCCGTCTCTACTAAAAGTAGAAAGATATTAGCCAAAAACAACTAAAAATATATAGAAAAAATTAGCCGGGCGTGGTGGCTCACGCCTGTGATCCCAGCACTCTAGGAGGCCGAGGCAGGAGGATCGCTCGAGGTCAGGAGTTCGAGACCAGCCTGGGCAACATAGCGAGACCCCGTCTCTACTAAAAAACTAGAAAGAAAGTAGCCAAAACAACTAAAAATAGAAAAAAGGACATGCGGCGTTCTCCTTGTCTGGGACTCCCCGCTTGAACCTGGCAGGGCACAGCGGGGATCCCAAGGGAAGTAACACTGGAGTCATCACACTGGGGACCTCACGTGGCTGGGGACAACAGCCTGGCAGGTTCTCTAGAAAGCCACATGCATCCCTCACTCTGCAATTAGGAGCTTGCCATGTCTTGGGGGGTCGCGGAGGGGGCCGTTCCCCTAAAGAAACGAGCAAAGCAGGGGGTGCAAACGGAGGGTCCACGGTGCGTTGAGTTTGCTGCGTGGGTTACCAGGTTTTCAATTTTAAGTCCTTTTTTTTTTTTTTTTTTGAGACAGAATGTCACTCTGTCGCCCAGGCTAGAGTGCAATGGCGTCATGATAGCTCACAGCAACCTCCAACTCCTGGGCTCGAGTGATCCTCCTGCCTCAGCCTCCCGAGTAGCTGGGACTACAGGCATGCGCCACCATGCCCAGTTAATTTTTCTCATTTTCTGTAGAGGTGGGGTCTCGCTATGTTGCCCAGGCTGGTCTCGAACTCCTGACCTCGAGCGATCCTCCAGCCTCAGCCTTCCGAGTAGCTCGGACTACCGGCACGCACCACCGCGCCCAGCTCATTTTTTCTATATATTTTTAATTGTCCAGCTAATTTCTTTCTATTTTTTTAGTAGAGATGGGGTCTCGCTATGTTGCCCAGGCTGGTCTTGAACTCCCGACCTCGAGCGATCCTCCCGCCTCGGCCTCCCACAGTGCTAGGATGACAGGCAGCCGCGGGCTACTTCTACAATTCTTAAAACATAGACACATTTTTGTAATGAATCTGGATATAGATCGATGCGGTGACACTCTCGTGACATTGCGACCCCAATGTACAGCTCGTGACATTGTGACCCCAACGTACAGCTCGTGACATTGTGACCCCAATGTTCAGCAAGGCAGGAACTGTTTCCATGGGGGAGAGGGAAGGAAAGTAGTGCTTAAGCCTTGCTGGGCACTGCGGGCTGGGTTTTGGAGTACGAATAGGAGTTTTGCAGGTGGACGAGGAGGACCAAGGACAGCAGTGGCTGCAGCAACCCTGGGGAAGACTATGCGGAGTCTATAGAGAAAGCGCGTCTGTTGCAACTTGAAGGACGCAAAGCGTTCGAACGGGAGAGGGGGTCAAGGTCGTGGGCACGTCACACACAGGGACACAAAGTGAGAAACTCCAGGGACCATGCGTGGGTTCTGTCTGGGGTTCCAGAAAGCTCATCTCCCGGACAGCCCATCTGTCACGAGTCTCACAGCAGGGTGGGGTGAGGACCTGGAATGGGGTCCCGGTTCGGCCACTTGGGGTGCAGCCTCGGATCGGGCCTCTCTGTGCCTTGTGTCCCCCACCTGCTAAATGCGGAGCGTGCAACTGGCCTCCTAACGCGACAGTGTAGAAGTCCCCCCCCCCCCCGGGGAGAGCCACCCACGGTGACCTGCCACTAGCTCGGGGGGGAGTATCACAGTCCTCGTGGCCCCGCTCCGGGGCAGGCTGGCCCAGGGACAACGAGGAGAGGGGACAGCGTCACCCACCGCTGCTAGACCGGACTTTTCAGCGGGGCGCCCACGTTCCTGGCAAAGCCCCGCTCAAGGTCAAGGCCGAAGAGCCCCCGAGTGGTTTGTCGTCTCCTTGGACCCTGACACCAGGCCACCTCGGTGCCACAAGGCACGTTCGCTGCAGGGACCCTGGGCCCGGGGATAACCCCACAATGAGGAAACTGAGGCAGACGGGATCACAGAACCGGCGATGGCAGAGCTGGGGGTGGGGGGTTTGGATGCCGCGGGCAGGCGGCCACCAGACCAGGTTGTCCCCAAGCGCCACCGTCTCTCCGCGGGCGGCTGCTCTCTGCGTGAGACGCTTGCGATGTCCTCGGCGGGGTCGCCCCCTGGTGGCGGAAAGTGACGATACTCTCGCTGTCGCCTGAACCTCAGGCGACACCCCGGCCAGCGCCGCAGCTGCCCCCGCTCTGCGGAGGGGGAAACTGAGGCTCTCCTTGGCGCAGGCACTTAATTCGGGGCCACGGAACACGCCCACGGAAGAAGAGGACAAAGAATCCAGACTGGCTGGCGACAATCTGGAATGTGGGCTGTGAGCAGGGGCGGGGGGAGGGGGTACTGCAGCATTTATGCAGTGCCTGCTGTATGCTCTGCGTGCACGGCCTCCCATGACCCTCCCAGCATGCGATTATCCCATCTTGAGGCTCAGACACCCGCGTGACTCCAAAGCCACCCCACGGGCCTGTCACTGTGTCTCAGAATCTACATCGTGACCACACTGTCCTGCCGAGTCCTGACCACGCCACCCCACCGTTGGACACCTGTTTATTCGAGGCTCCCACCGGCGACCACACTCGGAGTCGGGAATTCACGTTGTCCCCATTTTACAGATGGGGAAACTGAGGCTCGGAGCCGCCGAGCGCCCTTTCTTGGGGCAGCACGGAACCCAGCCCTTCCGGCCAGGCCGCCGGACCCCGTTCCTCTCTGCTCAAGCCATTCTTGTCTTAAATGTCTTTGCGAATGAAACTTGACGTCTCTGGCGTCGTGTGACACGGGCTTTGGCACACAGGCGTCCCTCGGGATCGAGAGGACAGTCTCGTGCCGGCTGCCTCACTCCGTTCACGCTGCGGTAACGACACCCCAAAAGTCGAGGCGCTGAGACGACGCACGTTCATTTCTCGCAGCCCGGGAGGGTGCAAACTCCCAGGTCAGGGTGCTGGCGGGGGGGGGGGGCCTTCCAGGACGTCGCACTGTGTCCCCACGAGGCGGAAATGACTAGCTCGTGCTTTCTGAGGTCTCTGTTATCAGGGCACGAAACCCAACCCCGAGCGCTCTGCTCCGCACTGCACGATCACCCCACAAAACGCCCCGCTTCCTAATATCATTATTTGGGGGTCGGGACATCAGCGTATGGATTTGGGGCCGGGCGCGGTGGCTCCCGCCTGTGATCCCAGCACTCAGGGGAGGCCGAGGCGGGAGGATCGCTCGAGGTCAGGAGTTCGAGACCAGCCTGGGCAACATAGCGAGACCCCGTCTCTACTAAAAATAGAAAGAAATTAGCTGGACAACTAAAAACATATAGAAAAAATTAGCCGGGCATGGTGGCGCATGTCTGTAGTCCCAGCTACTCGGGAGGCTGAGGCAGGAGGATCACTTGAGCCCAGGAGTTGGAGGTTGCTGTGAGGCTGACGCCACGGCACTCTAGCCGGGACAACACAGCAAGACCCTGTCTCGAAAACATGA